>QTSX02004346.1:0-213608 GCA_014839935.2 Entomophthora muscae
ATATTTTAGTCAATTTTATTGTTATATATGTTAATTTTGCAAAATATTATGATCTAAATTTTAGCCACACTAAAATGGAATAGGGTGATTTTTGAGAATGCCTATGATTCCTAAAAAAATCAGCACAAATCCACTCTAGATCCTTTGACTTTCTTTTTGAGACACCCATAAATTATATTTATTTTGAATTCATCGCAATTATGATTTGAAATTTTGTTCTTGGATTTGACAATCCCGCAATTTCAGATTTATTAAGTTTTACATGATGTCTATGATTTGTTTGACATACAGGAAATCTCAAATTGTACATAAGAATCCCGCATTTCTTATTCATGTATCCCACATCTGTTTGCTGAGTTTTGTCTTTTGTTAGTTGAGTTATCTGCTCAAGAGATTTGAAATTTGCCAATTTAAATAAACCAAAAAAAGTCAGATTAAATGGTTAATTTTATTAAATATTTTATTTTTCACTCAGCTGAGTTGCCCGCAAAAGTGATTCAAAATTTGGACCAAGGATTTGACAATCCCGCATTTTTATGTTCAGGTTCTGAATTTACAGTGTTTAAATATTAAGTAATTCACAATTAAATAAAAAATATTTAAACTTTAATATATAAATTTTAATATTTAAAAAATAATTAAATTTTTAATTTTTCAACTTTAATAGATAAATTTTAAGATTTATAATTATAATTATAATTATAATTTTAATATATTAAGAGTATTTTAAATTTTAATAGGTAAATTATAATAGTTATATATCTAAATATATTACAAGACATTAGGTAGCTGTGACCACGTCAAATAATAAAAACTAAGTTAAAAATGTTTTTATTTACTAGCTTGTCAAGTACAGGTTCATTTATTACATAGACAAACAACAAGAATTGAATTTATCTGCATCATGCAGCCTGCTCCACTATTGTTCTAAACAAGTGATTGTTTAGAGCTCAAATTACCTTTCCCTCATAATATGATTTGATAAATATATTTGATATGCTTGACCTGCGTCCTAAGTACTAATTAGTAAGCAATACATGAAAATCATTGGTTTCCATGTTGTGTGGCTATAGTAGCACTGAAATAATAAGGATCAGATAATGACATGCAAGGTCCAATTTGTGGCTTAAAAAGCCAAAGTACCAACAAGAATTCACAATTATTTAAATAAAATTAATCTATTTCTATCTTTTTTAATTTATTTATTTGTTAGCACAACAGTCAATATAATACTTAGTGCATTATAATAAAAATATATTCCTCATACCTAGTATAATTAATTTTACTTACCTTTTCTATGTATTTTTATATGTCTTTAATACATACAAATGTCACATCATTATATATAAATAATAATTTATGAGTCCTATTAAAAACAAAATAAATAAAAATAAAAATAAAACAAATAAAACCCAGAGCACCCATTTATCTGATTGGCTTGGAGGCCAGGGCTTTGATGAGGAAGAATTCTGAGTGCTTATAAAAAGCTGCCACCACATCAGGTGGCATTGAAAATTGACTGACCTCAAGGATGTTGAAGAGATTCTTGGTGTCCTGAGGGAAACCTTTCTTCACCTTATTTTTGATCCATCCAAAGACCTCCTCAATTGGATTCAGGAGTGGGGAATATGGCAGGAGGAAGAGAAGTCTCATTGGACAATTGGTAAGCCAGTGGCTGGAGGTGTGGCTGTTTTTTTCAATGGGGGGGAACTTGGACACAACCAGATCTACTTTGTGGAGCCCAACATTATCCAACACAAAAATGTTGGTTGTACTGCAATAATTGATCCAGAGATATTCCTTGACAGTTTGGAGAAAATCAAGAAATGTCCTGCTATTATGGGAACCCTTGATCATCTGATACTGGTCCAACCTGCAGGGATCACGAAGCGCTACCATTGAATATGTCTGGGAACAGACAGCTGCACAATGGGCTACGCCATCCTTGGACCCCTTCTCAACCCACCCATGCCTAGACCTGAGTGAGGAGGAATTTTTTTGTTGATGTAGAAGAACTGGACATTCCCAGTCTCCTTTAGGGCCATATATGTCTTGGCATAAATGTGTCAATCCTCAATGGTCTTCTCATTGTTTCTGTTGTACAGAGAAACTTTGAGCACCTTCCACAAGAAGCACAATTGGTTGTTTCTTTGTATATGAGGGTTTTAGAAACAGAAAGCCCAAACTCTGTGGCAAGCATTGATTGGACAGCAAGTGAGTCCAGGTGGCAATCCTTGACTACCCACTGCTTGATTGCCTTGAGATAGGTGGGCTGAAGTAGGCTGGGCTGCCGCTTAGCCTTGGCAGATTTTGCAATTTGCCAGGTTTTGCCATATTTGGTGTTGATGTTGGCAATGTATCTGGCTGTGACACCAAATTGGGATGCAATATCCCAAACTGCCATTCCCCTGTTCAAGCAGTTGAGGAGAGCTTCACGCTCACTATCTGTCAACCGACGCTGGCCCTTGGCAGGTACCGCGGCATCCTGGCTAGCAGGCTTGACACAGGGGATGGGGACTTTTAAGTAGAAGGTGGGATCACGCTTGGTTGAAGTTGCGCTGGTGCCATAAATGGTGGAATAAGACACAGGCACAGATGGCTCTTTAGTGGTGGTCAATGGCTCATATGAGGTATCAAAGATGCAAGGGCAGAAAGTAGCAACTCTTGGATCAAGAGTGTGGGGCCAGGTGACAACTGGGTACATGATGGAGGTGTATGTAACCTCATTATTCCCAATATCCTTTGTATAGGAGAATTTTGTGGCAGGCCTTGAGAGAGGCTTCTGTCTTGGATTCAGGCTACTGTTCCTGGCTTGAGATGTAGGAGGTGGTTGGCTGGCGCTGACACCTTGGGAGGCCTGTGTGTTGGCATGACTCCCTTTGATTTGGGTTCTGGGTCTGTTCTTGGACCCTCTGGGACGCCCTTGTGGACAGGCTGCCTTGTGGGCTGGTGCAGGAGCTGGTTGAGAATGCAATTGACGGCATATAAAAAAATAAAAATAAATTTTAGATTAAATATATATTTATTTGGATTTATTGGTTTAGTTGTGGGTAGTTGTTTTCTCTTGATTTAGCCTTGAATAGTAACAGAATTTCTATATCTGTAATTTGAAGTGTATAATTTTGTATACTTTCCAGGTTTGGATAATTTTAAAGTCTAATCACTTTTTATGTCTAAACATGGTTATCAAGATTGAATTTTTCATTTGATTTTAGTTGTGGTGGAGATTCTTGATTTGGGTTGGTGTTTCCTAGTGTGCTTACTGTACATTAAATTTGGATTCCAGTTCCTGCAATTAATATTTGAGTTTACTATTGGCATTCAAAAGTGATTTGAAATTTGGTTCTTGGATTTGACAATCCTGCAATTTCAAAAAACATAGTAAACTTAATGAAAATGGTTGATTGATTTGAACGCTTCAAAACTGATTCCAGTTAATTCATTTTGTCCATTAGAAATATGCAGTTTGACTTTGAACTTGCAACATGTCTATGAGTTCCTGTATTTTTAAATATTCAAATAAATACTCAAAAAAATCAATTTAATTAAATAAAGGCCATCCCACAAAAGTGATTTGAAATTTGGACCAAGGATTTGACAATCCTGCATTTTTACATTTAGGTTTTGAATTTACAGTATTTAAAATAGTTTTTAGATAATGCTCTGTGATATGCTGTTTGACAGGGGGGATTGTGCTAATATGCTTCACCTTGGCATCTTGGCTGAAAAGAGTGAGGAGGCAAAAAAGAAGGCTCCAGAGAATAAGAACAAATATATTCTTCATAACTAAAGATAACCAAGTTAAAGAAAAAGGGAAGAGCTAAGATATACTAATAATAGATGATATTTATATATATTCTGCTAGTATTGCAACTAAGATCAACAGATTTTCTGCTAATGTATCTCACAACAAACAGGGATTACTTGTAGAAATGCCTAAAGATGTATCTAACAACATAGAGAATTCTGCTTCTAATGTCAAAATACAGACAATATTCCTAAATTAGAAGCATAGTCAATCCCATAAAATGATCCCTCAATTAGGATTTAACACTCACATCATACTTGGAGCCCTCCACAATGACATCTCTTGTGAATTAGTGGCTTTCTTTTACAATATATCAACTATTTCTTTTCAATAAATATAGTATCTTATTTTTATTCTCTGTCCTTTCCACATGGAATGTTGTCTTTACCAATTTCAAATACTGAACTATAGTTGATTCAGTTGCAAAAAATACATTTTCATCTTCAAGTGTACCAAAATAATGTTTATCAAGGACAGGGGTGGTTATTTGAATATTGTTTTTTGTTATGGTAATCTATAGCTAAAAAAATGACCCATTTGACATAAAATATTGTGAAATCATATAGAGATATTAAGGTATAGATAAATTCTTTTTAATGGGTCTCAGCAAGATATTAATTTATTAGGTTTTTCCTTCTTGATATTTAAGTGGTACATAAGCATGCCTTAGGCAGGAAATCTTGTAGTTGAATGCCATACTGTGTCTCTTGTAAATGAGGTGGTAGCTTCAAGGTCTTAATTAATATATCCTCAAACTTGGTGATCAATTCCTGTAGTTCAGATGTTGTTTGAATAAATAAGTAGCTTCTTTGACTTCAGGGTGGATACATTTAACTAAAAATGTTGGAATTCAAGCTTGTAAATTTTAAATTCTTAGGTCTCTTTCATATTTAGTTTCACAAAGATGATATTTTAAGGAAATTGTTCATTTATATAATATATATGTGAAACCCTGCAACATCATTTTTGAGGGCAACAACTGAGATGTATTGATTGATATAAAGATAGTTATTTTAGAGCCATTCCAGCCCAGAACTTATTTTGTGATTGAGACTCTGCATGACATGCTCATAGAGACTGACATGAAAATTGCCTATATGTACTAAAAATGTAGTTACTCTTGTGTTTTATGAATATTTTTTGAGAGCTAACCAGTTAAACAGACTTAAAACAGTTGAGAAACAGCTAAGCTGATATTTATTGGTAAAATCATGGGTGACTGTGATAAGACCTGTCTCATTATTTGCAAGGTGATGGTGCCTATTACCATAGAAGTGAAAGGGATAAGCCAAAAATATGTTTTCATCCTGAATATTATTAGTATGTATAAAGGGGTCATCATAGTATTTTTTAAAAATGTAATTTTTTGATTTATGGATGCTGGAATTGGAGGGTTTATTGATAATGGGTATTTGATATGAGGTGTTTTTGAGTTTTTAAAGGCTCTTGGGTCTATGCCCCTCAGGCTTTCCCAACTCATCAACCTGTTCCAATTAGAGATCTCATTCTCTAGGATTCTTTTTATGACCTCTTGTTAATGGGGCTAACAAAATCTTTATTTGATGTGAATTCTTCTTGGTATAATGTGGGATTGAGAAACTGGATCAGTTATTTTAAAAAAAACATGATGCTGTTGAAGGTCTAGATATGAGAATATTTCAGCTATTACCAACCTAGTTCAATATCTAATGCATTGTTGAATTTGGTATCAAAGCAATTTATTCAAAATTCTTCTTTATTGGCGCCAAAAAAAATTCTATCCAACTTGTTCAATTACCTGCTTATCCCTGATCCAAATCAGGTCACCTGATACCAACTACTTATCCTAGTTAGGCACCTATCACAATATCTCTGGCTATAAAAACCTTAATTATTATCTAATAAATTTATTATTTCCCAAACTATTATTTGAAGCTTCCCCAAAAGTTGCCTCCTTTTCAGTGGCATAATTTTTTCCTTCAATAAAATATTGTAGCAATTATCTATGAATTCAAATCTTCTTATAGAGACCCACTTGTAGATACATGGCTTTAATTTGTTAATTATGAGTGTTAGGAGCATTTATATCCATTTATGATGGATTTGGGGTGTTTCTGAGGAATTTATATTGGATGGTGAGTTACCTGGTTGATTTACCTGTTTATTGATGTATAATATGGATGTTTTCACTACATTAGGGGGAAGTCTTTTTATACAATAGTTTTCAAACTTGTTGAGATAAACATATATTATCCAGTTTAGAACGCATAGAGCAGTCACTAAACAAATTCCAACCAGAACCAGTTTGAGGGGAATTTATTCAATAAAACTTCCATTTATCTAGGTCTATAAAACAAAAATAGTCAATAACAATGAAATTAAAGTCAATCACTGAATTACAGAAATGAGACAGCAAACAAATGGAATCCATATTCAAAACAAACACAAACCATCCACATCCTGAAGTAATCTAAATCAAATATGATCATTAGTGTGTAGCAAAAATGATACAAACAGAGAAAAAATGAGGTTCAGTCACAAAAGTGATAAACTCAAACACAAAACAACTCACTTTTTGAAAATATTGTTATTTTTGGGACTCAAATTGGAAATAATGGATTTCAGGAGTGAATCCACCAAAATCAATTCAGGGAACTACAGCAGTATTTTCTATGTATGCGCTTCCAAATTTGGCCAAATAGTTCTTAGAGAATGTCTCAAAAAGAAACACACACTTAATTAAAATTAAAGTTCTTGAAATACTTTGATTTTCTGTTTTTGATAGAATTTTTATTGCTTTTTTGTTTACAATGAGTTTCACACGTGAAGATCTCTTTGACATTATCAAGAAGCAGTATCAGGTGCACCTCCAAAATTAGGCTGATGGTTAAGGGCGTACAACTGCCATGGCCCCTATTTAAACCCAACTAAACTTAGGTCACAAGGAGGCCAAGTTATTTGTGTCACCAGGCCCATTCATGGATCTCTTTTCTGATAGCCAGTATTCTGAACCTCAATACTGGGACCAACCTGAGCCTGTGTCACATTTTAGAGACTGGGTAACTGTAGCCCCCTCCAGCCCAATTAACCCATTGCTTAACAATTTGGACCAATCAAATCAATTCCTGTTCAATTCAGGTACCAGCATGTCAAGTGGGCCTCAAAAATAATGACTTGTAACTAATGAGGACATAGAGGAGATTATTAGCCTCAAACATAGTGTTGTGACATTTTACAAAATTGACAGCTGCCTAAAATTTACTGAGGCAGGGGTAAGATGTGAATTCTGTGCCCTCTTGAAGAGAGGCGGTGAAAAGCTGATCAAGAAGCCAAAGAAGCAGGTCAAATCCAAGATCAAGGATGCCTATCCTATAATGCTTGCCCTACTCCAGTGGGACCCTTATCTCCAAATGACTGAGGTCTGTTGACTACTTGGGCTTACAGCATATTCATTGTCTGCCGCACTGCACAGCTCTGAATGCATGGGCTTGCTATTAGTGTTCTGGTTCTTACAAATTGGCTGATGAGTTGGATGATGGCTCTGATTTTCCTTATGGCCCCATGATTGGTGCCCAATCACCTGCTGCCTGTCCAGTATTTCAGATGATGTTTTTTATAGCCTATTAAAAATTGTCATTACAAGTCCAGGATTATGGAACTTTGGGCAAAAAGAACACCCCCAAGGGTAAAAAGAAGTAAAAAGTGGGAACTGTCATTGGTGCATTCCTAGCATCTTCCCCAAAAGGGACTGTATTTTCAAAGTTACGCCTCCACCTTGGGCCTCTAATTCAATCCTCACCAAATTCTTGGGGATCTCTGCCAACTTACGCCTGGATATTTCCCAAAGCTTTATAGGAAAAACCCCAAGAAAGGTCCTCACACTATTAATTACAGAATTAGTTTGAAAATGCCCCACCTAACCCACCCAAGAGACACCTTTGGTTAAATGCCATGTGCAAGAGCGGCCAGGAGAAGTGGTAACTAAATTCAAGACAGGTTCCTAAATTTTTAGTTGAGTTAGTTTTCCCTTTGATTTTGTCCATTTGGATTTTTCCAGATTTTTCTGTCTCAAGAGATGCATCCATATTCCCTCATATTATTGGTCATCAGTTTTGGACATTCAACTTCCCATCTAAATTCCATCCCCTTCCTTTAAATGAATTCAAGAGTTGTGAAAGACCTTGCTTCATCATTCTCTAATCTAATAAAGCTCAAAATTTGTTAGTAAAGCTGACCAGTTAGTTTTATCTGTTGCTTTGTGTGTTCAGTTGATTTCATCCCCCCTTTGACCCCCAGAAATTGTTGGTGACAATCATTTGGTTGTTGCTGAAATTATATTTTTATTATGATTGAGAGCATGATTTTATTTCTTTCTAACCTACCCCCTATTCTTACAGTATTTTACCAAACCAATTCCAGTTACACCAATGGGTACTGATACAGCAGATTTCTCTTCAACCTGATTGCCACCTGGAGCTCAGTCATTTCCAAATTTAAGATTTTCCTGAGCCATCAAATGGAGTGTGCAGAAGTGGCCTCCAAGAAGATACAAGCAGGCAACCACTAGTCTTGATTTTCCCTGCTGGGCATGCTGATCTTCACCTGGAGGATTTTTTGTTCTTCAACATCAGATACATAATCCAACAGTGCAATCATATGACCATCAACCAGGTGGTTAGTGTGGCCCACAACCACAATGTGCTTTCCCCCTGTCAGAAGGTTGCTGAAATGTTCACTAAAATGGTCCTGAACGTTCACAGCAGTAGCCAATCACCAAAGGATCTAAAGCTGCCCCCTTGTGAGTCCCCAGTGTACAAGCTAATCAATGTTCTTCCTAAGTGTTAGGATGATGTCATTTATCATCAATTCCTCCAAGCCAATCAAGACAAAAATGCACCCAAAGGACCTCCAGCTGCCCTAGTCCTCATCCAACCTTTCCAGTTGACCAGAACCAACCCCTTCAGCCAATCAAGCCCTCCCCCCACAATCCAGCCCGCTAATTGGTTTGCCCTGCCCACTTCCACAATTTGCCAATTGAACCTTGCCCCTAAACAATTTTTAATTATATAATATATTGGTTTAATTAGTAATTATTTTTATTGGGATAAAGTTTATTTTATATTTAACTACAGTAATGATTGATTTTAATAATGCAAAAGTTAAATTCAGTTGCTTTAATACAGTGGTTTTAAAATCTATGGCAACAAACAAAATGAGCTCAGATTTAAACAAAATGAATTCAGATTTAAGCAAAATTGAAATAGAACCCAAATCTATTTTAAATCAATATAAATTCATTTATTTTTAATTTTGTTTAAATCTGAGTTCATTCCATTTAAATCTGGATTGTTTTTGCTTGTTGCCATAGATTTTAAAACTGCTGTATGTATTTATTCTATTTATTTATATTATAAATTTAATGCTTTTGTAGTGCTACAATCAAATAAATTTATAATAGAAATAAATAGAATTCATAAAAAATAAATCATCTCATCACATAGATGCTCTGAAATACATTTTTCACCTATAAACCCTGAAAGTTATTATATTTTCTAATAAATTTTTGTTCTGCACATAATTAGCACAAAAATTTAAAAGCAAATTATATTGTACTGGGACAAAGCATGTTACTTAAATACCCAGAGTGAGTTGATATATATAAAGAATTGTATGGAACATTAATATCAATTCAATATTATATACTTAAAATCAATAAAAAAATAACAATTATAATTAATGATGTATTTATTACATATTAATTAGATTTAAAAGCATACATGTGTTTTTGGGAATGGTTTTTTGTTGATATAAAAGGAGTTGGGATAATCACAAGAAAAACATGGCAGAATTGGAAGCACCAATCAATGAGTTGAACGTGACAGTGGCCAAGATTAAGAGGGTTAATCAAAAGGTAAAGGACAAGCTCAAGGAGGTGGTGCTAGAAGGTAAAAAATACAGTGAAGGCATTAAAAGCTAATATACCAAATACAACAGAAAAACTTGCAACCAGGCTCCTAAATGTTCAGAAAGATGTTCTTAACAGCCTGTGGTTCAAGCCACAGAGGTTTGTGACTGCGGAGGCGTGGGCAAAGAATCCAGATATGTTTGAGCAGAAAAAAGTAATAAAAAACAGGCCAACAGAAGATGAACAGCAACCTGCAAGTGAGAAGATCTGTGAAGCAGCCCCTGTCAAGGGGGCAACAGGTAAAGATATAAAAGAAGGTAAGAAAATAAAATATTTAATAAATAAAAGGACTATACCAAATTTTTTATTTAAAGGTGAGCATAAAGGTGTACTACAACAATTGGGTCATTATTTGTTAGATTAATCTGTTTCCTATTAACTGTGCTACTTTACACTTTAAAATTTTGTTTTGATTTTATTATCAATAAAACTAAATAATTACAACAATTTTATCAAAATAAATCTTTTTTGTAACTGTGCTGTTTTAGCAGAGTTACACAGGGAAAAAATATTTAGAAGATAGATAATAATCTTTATTGTGAGATAGTGATTATATAGTTCATGTGAATCAAGGATAACAGGAACATGATTAGTGATCACACGGCTGAATGGAAAAGGGGGGTGGCTTGATCCTGGTAATGAGTCAAGCGCCAAAACAAGGTATCCACCATAAAGAATCATCATCTGTTCATGTTGTTGGATTTGATAATTTGAGTTGACTTCCTAGTCTGGCTTTGAGTGACCAGATAATTGGATTGCGGGTCAAAAACCCGCTTGGTTGGAACCTTGCTGGCGGGTCAAGTCTGCAGTTTTGACACCCCCTACTGAAGGTCAGCCTCCTCTGGGGGCAGGTTGTCAGGGAGGTTGTCAGGAGCCCGGGCGCCGTATTAAACTAGTTGCTGTTCTGTGGCGGGCAGGGCAGTTTCTTGTTGTTTCTGTCTCACTTTGCAGGGTTGTAGGCAATCATAGTGTAGGGTCTTGTCTTGCTTGTGTTTACCAAGTCCTTGAACAAGGTAAGTGTTATTGTTGTTTACCTTCAGAATGATTGCTGACCCCACTTTTTCAGGTTGTAACTTGCTCTTGTCAACATTCATGACCCATACTTTGTCCCCAACTTCATGTCTATTGTGGATGGGGACAAATGTCTTTTGCAGTTGTTCATTCTCTTTGGCTGTTTATTTGCTGTTAGCCTCTATTACTTGAGGGTCTGAGTGCGGAGGGACTTCACTTGGAATTTCCAGTTTAGGTCCTGTAAATGCTTGAATGATATTTGGCTGTGTGCCGTATACCAGTTCAAAATGGGCTTTTTCCGGTGAATCTGTTTACTTGGGTTCAACACACAAGTAGTGCAGCTGGTAGCTGCTTATACCAGTCTTCAGGTCAGCTGGCGTGAGTTTGGCTAAGGCTTGCACGAGGCTACCATTGAGCCAATAAACACATCCATTGGCCTGTGGGTGGTATGGTGTTGTTACAGTGTTTTTGACCCCGTTCTTGGTGAGGTATACATTGGTGTCTTCAGAGGTCAATTATTTGCCTCCATTGGTTATCAGGAGTTCTGGCTTTTCCAAACTTGCTGATTATCTCATTGCCAATAAATTGCTGTACGTCATTGCCAGTATGTGCCTTTACTGCTTGAGCTACTTGCCATCTTGTAGCAAAGTCAGTGGCGGTGATGATGTATTTCTTATCATTATGTTCCCCTGGCATGGGACCAACAATGTCAAGAGCCCATACTTTGAAAGGTAGTTGTGTGCAGATGAGGAGTACTGACTTTGGCAGGGTTTTGTTTTTGGAAAACTTTTTGCACACCTCACATTGGTCTAGAACTTCCTGGACATTGCAGTATAAGGTTGGCCACCAGGCTTTATGCTTTAGAAACTCATATAGATTTCTGCTCTTGGTATGTCCAAGGTCTCTGTGATAACAAAGGATAGTGTTGCCTTGCTGATGTGTGAGGATATAGGGAATGATTGTGCTGTCAGTCATCTTTCTGTGAAGAGTCCTGTATACATCAGCAAAGAGGTGTTCATTCTTGATGACTGTTTCTTTGATTATGTTGGTGGTGCCAGGGGGGAACCCTTTGTCCTTTGTTTGTAGCACTAAGAGAGTCCAGTCTGGGTCAAGCAATTCTCTCCTCTCAAAGCACAGACATACAGGCAGGACAGGGCGTCTGCCATGGCAAGCTTGGCCCCAGGCTTCTACTGGATGAGCATGTTAAATCTCTCCAATAGTTCCATCCACCGTGCTTGGCGGCGTAATAGATTTGCTTGAGTTTTGAAATATATGAGTGACTTGTGATTGGTTAATGCTGTGAATTCTTCCTGGCGTTCTAGGTAGCAACACCATTTGACTAGGCAGTGCACAATAGCCAGCAGTTCCTTGTTGTGGATAGGGTATCAACACTTGCCATCTGTCAATTTTTGTAATTTGTAGGCTACGGGCAGGAAGTCACTGTCACTATTTTTGATTTGTAGTACTCCCCTAATGGATGCATCTGAGGCGTTGGTTTCCATTTGGTATTCCCTTCACGTTTGGGGTATTGCAGGATGGGAGCTGTTGTGAGCTACTCCTTGAGGCGTCTAAAACAGAGGTCACATTGGGGAATCCACACAAACTTAGACTTGGCGCCTGTTATGGTGGATAAGGGGGCAGTCAAGACACCACAGTCAGGTATGAAATGTCGTACATAGGCCACCATTCCCAAGAAAGTGCGGAGTTCTAACTTATCTTTGGGTGGTGGCATCTTGCAGATGGCTTGTACCTTTTGACTGTCAGTTTTGATGCCGTCCTTTGAGACTATGTGTCCCAAGAAGAATAGTTGTTCACAGAAGAACTGGCACTTGGAGGGCTTGGCCAGCAGTTTGTGTCATGCCAAGATTTTAAAGGCTGCCTCCAGGTCTTTGTGGTGTTGTTTAACCAAGGGGCTGTAGACAATAATGTTGTCTAGGTACACTAGGGCATGCTTGCCTATGTGGGGCGCAAATGCTTTGTTCATGAAGGTTACAAAGGTGGACAGGGCATTGGTCATGCCAAAGTTGAGTATCACACATTTGTAGAAGCCGTATTTAGTGCAGAAGGCCGTTTTGGGAATGTCTTCCTCCTTGATACAAATCTGATTGTAGCCTGCAGTTAGGTCAATATTGGAGAAGACTGTGGCTCCTCCCAAGGCATCAAAGAGGTCGTCATCCAGTGGCAGTGGGTAACAATTCTTAATGGTAACTTCTTTTAGGATGCAGTAGTCTGTGACCAGGCATAAGGTACCGTTCTTTTTGGCCACAAATAATACAGCGGCCCCAAAGGGAGACTGTGAGGGGCGGATAAGTCCTTTTTCCAATGCCTCCTTGAGGTAGGAGCGTAAGGTGTTGTCTTCATTTGGGGTCAGCCTGTAGATGGGGTGTGTCTTGGGTACAGCCCCCTTGAGTTGGATAGAGTGCTGAATATGCTTCTCAGGGGGAAGACCAGGTAACACTTCCTTAAAGATTTCTGGATGGCGGACCACAATGTTGCGGTCCTGAGGCGTGGAGGTATCCTGGTGGTCTTTGAAGTGTATGATTTTGTACTGGAAGGAGTCCCAGTCAATTGACTTCAGGTCTTTCTTTTTGTCCTGGGTCTCTGTGATACATACAAAGACATGGTTGCATAGAAGTTGGTCCACAAAGTCAGGGTAGATCTGGTGGTTGATGCCTTCACACTTGATGGTCAATACTGAGGTTGCCCAGTCTACGTGAGGGTTGTTCTTCTGTAACCAGTCTAGTCCCAGTACAATGTCAAACTTAGGAAAGTCAATGACGGGACCTTGAATGGTGAAGTGGAGGTTCTCAAGCATGACAGAGAAGGGGGCAGTTTCCTTTGTCACAGCAATGTGGTGTTCATCAGCCAGGACCACATTTTTAATCCATGAAGGATTAGTGGCCAGCTTGAACTTATCCACAAAGCTACTGTTGACTAAGGTTTGGTCTGCGCCTGAGTCCAGGAGTGCTGAGCCTGTATAACTTCAAAAGTAGAAATGATAGAACATCAAATTATTGGGGTGTCTGGCAATGGTGCACAGTACTGGGTCCTCCAAGGGCACCTGGATCATTGGGCATTAGTCCACGTTCTTGGGTTGGTATTCATTGTTGGGCAAGTCAGGAGTTGCGTGGGGAGAGCTTGGCTTGCTTAGTGCTCTCCCCAGGCTTTTCCCTTGTCTTGGTTGCCATGCGTGGCAGTGACACGGAAATAAGTACAGTTTGACTGGCCATTGTTTCCATTTCCATGCCCATTAGAACCCGTGGGTTTGTGGTTGGCGTTGTTCCTGTTGCCTCTGGGAGGTGGTTGAGCAGAGCGCCTGCTTGGATGGGAATCCTTGGGTCTTTCTAGTTTCCCAGTTTGTGCCTTGTGCAGAGCGTTGGATGTCTGTTCCACTTTTTCTGCTCTGCAGTACAGGCTTTGCAGATTGGTCACTTGATCCAGGTTTACATGTCTCATCACGTGCAACTTGAGAGTGTTGTAGTAAATGAGGTGTGTGGCTGGGGTGTCAAAGGCCATGTCAGATGGTGCACAAAGACAGAGTTCCTTGTAGGTGTGGTGAGTTTCTTCACGGTGCCTGTCTGGGTCAGGTTCTTCACTTGGTAAATGATCATGAGTGCTGTATCTTTGAGCACAAATCTTGCCAGGAAGTCTTGCTTAAAGGTATCCCAGTTCTTGTCAGTGTGCTCCTCATGCCACTTGTTGCACCAGGTGCCATCATCATGGGTCAGGCAAATGGAAATTTCTGTGATCCAAAATTTCTGTGGGCATTCCATCTGAGCCAGCTTGCTCTGGGCGGACTGGATCCATGCGGCAGCGTTGTTGTTGTTGACCCCAGCAAAAAGTTCCAAGGCAGCGCTTTGTAGTCTTTGAGCTACATAGGCAGGCATGGTGGTTTTGTCAGCTGGTTGCGGCATTGATGAGGGAGCCTGAAAGAAACCCTGTGTAGACATGGCATTGAAGGCGGGTAGCAGGATTACTGTGTTTTGGTATAAGACAAAACCATCAGGTATCTCGGTACCAGGAGTGTATGGAGTCCAGTCAGGCAGGAGGCCAGACATAATTCTGTCAAGGATTTGTTGGCCGCGGCGTGTGCGGGCAACAGGCGGAATTTTTCAAGATAAGGTAGGATGGAGAACCTACCTGTGCTACCAATGTTGTAACTGTGCTGTTTTAGCAGAGTTACAAGGGGAAAAATATTTAGAAGCTAGATCATAATCTTTATTGGGAGATAGTGATTATATAGTTTATGTGAATCAATGGATAACAGGAACATGATTGGTGATCACAAAGCTGGATGGAAAAGGGGGTGGCTTGATCCTGGTAATGAGTCAAGCGCCAAAACAAGGTATCCACCATAAGGGATCATCATTTGTTCATGTTGTTGGATTTGAAAATCAAGTCAACTTCCTAGTCTGGCTTTGAATGGCCAGATAATTGGATTGCGGGTCACAAACCCACTTGGTTGGAACCTTGCTGGCGGGTTGAGTCTGAGGTTTTGGCATCTTATTTAATCCTTATAATATAAAAACCTATATTAAATTAATCATTTTCTACTTACAGCTAAATTAAACTGTATTAAAAGCTAGCAACAATCTTATTTCATATATCATTATTTCTTGAAAGCTGATTAGTACAAAATAAATCATTCTAAAAAGAGCAACATAAAAATACAATAAAAACTGATATGATGCTTTTTTTGGAAATTAAATTGATGCCTAAAATCTTGGCTTTTTTAAAAATATTTAATTCAAAATACAATAATTTTTGAATCCCTCTTTTTAAAAAGAGGGCAGATAGCTTTTTTTGCATATTTAATAAGTAAATATTAAATAATTTTTTGATTTATATTGTAAAAAAATCTAGTAAATAGCTAAAAAACTAAAGCTAAAATTAAAACTAAACTTTTATTGAAATTTCAGTGATTTCATTTAGCATAAGTAATTTATTCTTAAGTTAAATTTTATAAGAAACATATAATAAGAACTTATAAGAGAGTAAAAGTTTTTCTTTTTAAATTCTTAAGTATTTAATATTAATAAAATAGCTTTATACAACTATTTAATAAAATTATATTTTTATACTGTATGCTAGAGATAATATATATATAAAATTCAAACATAAAAAAGAATGTATAAAATCTTGCTTTATTGATTAAATTTTTTTAAAGGTTAAAATTTATTTAAACTAAATGGAAAATGATCTTAGTCATTGTATCTATAAAAATAAGATACAACTTTAATTATACAAGCAAATATTTATATGTGATTAAAAATAAAATTTTATTTTGATAGATTTAAGATATATAACATTCATTTTTATGAACTGTTAAAAGTTATAATAAACTTAAGTTTATTTAAAACAAATTTTTTTTGAGTTGGTTACTAGAAGTAAGCTAAATAATAATTTATACTTTAAATTTAGTTGCCCATTAAAATATCATACTTTAAGAGTTGATTAGCATATTTTATTTCAAATAATTTTTTTAAAAGCTTACATTCAAAGCCACTTCAAGATACTAAATTGGTATTGAAATATAAAGTTGCAGCACAATTCCAAAAGCTGAGATGAAGGGCTTTCTAATGATACTAGTTTGAGCAAGATTGAAGTACTATTTGCTGAAATATCAACAGTTAACCATAATATAAAAAGGGGTTTATACAATGATATCAGACTTCAGGGGTATATTGATAAATTAAGGAGATCAGTCAGGGGTCAGTTGGGGATTTATGCCTGTAGTGAAAAAGCTCAACTAACATGGTATTTAAACAGCTCAACTTTACAGAAATTTACTTTACAACACACACCTTTACTCCTCTCTGATAACTGCACATTTATTTCAAAGCAAGAACTGCCTGAACCAAGCCAAAGAACCCAACCACTATCATTATAGAAACTATCAAGTTTGTACCTCAGATGACACCCTTCTTCTCACTGGGGGCTTCTACTAAGAGAGAAAGAATCTCTATGCTTAAACAAGCATTCCTTTTTACTGCTGTCAATTATCTTAACAGCTTTGTTGAGCATTTCTTTTTAAAAACAGAGTTTGGAAAAAGTACCTTCTTACTTGTCATACAAAATTCTAAGACAGATGATTTCCTTAACAACTTAAAAGAATTGATGTTAGAGTCCACTGACAAGCAACTTCCTTCCCTAAGAGCATTGGTTACATCAAGATACAATTTGAAAGAGCTTTGGGATTGTGGATTTGAAATGACAAAAATGAGTATTCATATTCTAAAAAAATAAAAAATGCTAAAAAAGTATCATTAAATTCAAAAATAAAAAAGGAAAAAATGATTTGGTAAAGAAAGAAAACATAGTTTTTTTTAAAAAACATATTGAAAAATTCATTTCCAATCAGCCAAATCACTAAAAAATCCCCTGGATTGATTTATGAAGAATTACAAAAAGAATTGAGTGAATACTCAACTAAAATAAAATGCTCATTATCAAAAACAAAAAAGAAATTTATGAAGGATTTAAAATAAAAAACAATATTTCTATTTCACTTTCCACTTTCTATAGGCTTATTTCTAATAATATAATTAAAAGCAAAAGTAAACTGACATGTGTAAGATTTGCAACTTGAAAAAATCATTAGAAATGCAGAAAAAGGATTTGAGTATAAAGAAGTTGCCATTGTCAAAATCTATCAAAGAAAAGTTTGGATTCTATTGATCTACATGAAATTTTTTATAAGCATTAAAATAAAAATATATTATTGATATAAATAATCTTGATGATGATTCATGTGTTATAGTAATAAACTATAAAGAAACCTTTAAAATAGGTGGGGTTCTATAGAGACAAATAATTGTTTTTATGAGAAAATACCTATTTTTATTAGGATTTGTAATTTCTTTTAAAGAAAATGAGAAAATTAAATCTGGGTATCATGACTTTTTATCTGAAATTTTATCTCATGACTCTTTTTTTCAGGTCAGTGTTTGATAAGTCTGCTTAAAAATAATAAACTTAAGAATATTAAAAGTATTAAAGTTTGGATTGATAATGGTAATAATTTCAGATCTTATGAATTCTTTTATTATCTTTTTAAAGAGGTACCTAAAATTATAAAAGGAATAATTAAGTTTAATAGATTTTTTGAGTGTAATGGCAAAAGTATTGTTGATGTCATTTTGGTTTATTATCTAAAATATTTAAACAAAAGGAAAATGTCAGGATTCACCTTTTCTATAGCTGCTATTCTGTTTTTATTTACTTGCTTTTTCTGGCTTTTAAGTTCTTAGGATTGCCTTCCATTTCATTCTATTTATCATCCTCTTCTTTCTCCCTTTTTTCTCACCTTTGGTTTTCAAAATAGGCCTTGTAAAGGCCTAGTTATGACCTAAATACTGATTAGTATCAGTTTTGAACTCCCCTTACCTCTGCACCCGGTTTCAAACCCTGGACCTATTTGTGGAAGTCTTAGAAGTTATTCCAAAATGCTTACTTTTTTCTATACCCTTGATTTACGTTTTTTGAGCTTTGGACCCGCTTTTCATGGATTTTTGCTTGCTTTACCATCAAGACAGTCACTGTAACCACTTCTTCTCCTCCCAGTCACCCTTTAACTGGGTTTAGCTTAACTAAGCTAGACTACAATTTCTGATTTCTTACCTTAGTTTTTCATGCATGTCTTCCAACCATTTTTGGTTAAAACTCTTTACACCATTCCTTGCACCTCATTTAACAGTGAACAATAAAAAGGCTTGGTTTTCCAGTCTCAACAACAAGTTGAGACTGTTTTAATTGCACCCCAAAAAGGTACTTGTTAGGTTTTGTGGCTTGTATTTTCTTTCCAATTTTAGTTTAAGTTTTTAAATCTTTGAGCTTATGATTTCTTTTGACTTTCTGCTTCACCAGCTAGGTATTTTTTATAGTAATACCCACAATTTGATTGTTGATAGTTTTAATCCTCCCACTAGTGATGAGCAATTCCCAGACTTAGAAATTGAATTTTTGACCAAATTGTCAGTCATTAAGACTGGACTCTATTTTATTTTATTAGGGTTAATCAACCACTGCAGTCCTTATTTTACCTCTTATAAGCTTTTAGGAGCCCTAGTACAGTTGTTACTGCAGACCTTACCTACATTTTTGTATTTGACTAATATAAATATAACTGGGTTAAAAGCTTTAGTTTACAGCCATATTCCCCAGACCATGAGACCTTACAGAAAATGAGATGTATACAGTAGTTTTAAAAGCTATGGCAACAACAAAAAATACCTTATATTTAAACAAAATGATTTCAGATTTGAACAAAAATCAAATTGAGCAAGATTCAGAATTCAATTATTTTAAAATCTCAGTTAATAAATGAACTGTCAAATAAAAAACAAAATTTCACTAGCCCATTATACAAAATTATATCAAACATCAAGTGGTGTAGTTCAAACCACAAACAAAATGAACTGACGCAACAAGTGAGATGGATGGCAGCCATCCCAGAGTATATTATAATCCAATCAGGATTCATATGAGGCACCAAAAGAAGGACTAAAATAAAACAAAACATGGGCAATCTAGAAGCAAGATTTAACAAGCACAAAACAAAATAGAGTCACACAAGATGTGTATTATGAGCAGCCTAAAATAGAAAACTATCAATTTAACAGCCAATCAACAGCTATCTAATTTAGGAACAGAGGCATTTTATTTATTTTTATGGCTCCAGATTTGTATGGATTAGTTTGAGAACCTTCCAAATATGGACTCATGATTACAATAAAAATAAATCATAAAATTTTAAACTTCTACTAAAAGTGATTTTATCCTAGGTTTTGTTTCAAGATGATTTTTACTAGCAACAACATTTTCAACGGCGCCAGCAGCCAAGCCAGCAGCAGCCAAGCCAGCTTCAATGGAGGCAAGGCTCAGAACGTGGAGGCACTTGTTTACACCCAAGCCTTTGAGGCGGGTAATGAGGAAGCTGACCTGTTACTGTCCCCCGACCCATATGGATTTGACTTGTTTAACAGCCCCTAGTGTCTAGCTCTGCTCCTGCTCCCGTAACCACCCCTGCACAAGCTGCCCATCAACCAAACAACCAGAATCCAATCTTGATTTGGAACAACTTCCCACCACAAGCCAGCCTGCCCCTCCTCAGCCAATTAGGCTTCAGCTCCTGCGGCCCAGCGTCTCAAGCAACAGATCATCACTGCCCAAATTCTCCAAGAAATTGTGGCACTGAACCTGCAGGGTCTGTCCTGAGAACAGATTGCAACCTAATTGCAATTTACCTGGGCTACAATAAATGCAAGAATTTAATAAGTTAATGAATAAGTGGAATCTGATTGGAACAACCAAGAAGCCCAAGAGGGCCCCAAGTCACAAATCACTGAGGTGTACCTAATTATGCTTGACCTCCTGCAGCAGGACCCCAAGCTTCCCCTAACCTAGGTCTGCAAACAGCTTGCGCACCATAACATATGGGTCTCTGAGCGCATGGTGCAGCTCTGGATGCATGGAAAGTTGGCTTCAATACAGGTTCTTACCAATGTTGCCAGCAACCAATGGGATGGCACTGAGGATTCACTGTATGATATTGACATTTAATCAACCCTGGTCTGATGCTTGACAAGTCTATCAGATGATGTCATTTTCATCTTGTATTGTAAGCTATCAATAACTTTCAACAATTTTGGTGCGCAAGGAAGAGCTGCCACCCAAAAAGAGAGGAAGAAGGTCAAGAAGAGGACGTTCATTGGTGCTTTCTGGCTGTTTCAGCCAAGGGGTTTGTCTACTATTGGACAAAACCAGATTTCACTAATGGCTACAAGTACAGCCACATCCTTGGTGGATTACTTGACTCCTGGGATGGCTCAAATTCCAAGCACTGGCTTTTCTTGAGCCACCAGATAGAGGGCAGCTTCACTGCCCTTGAGGCCATCCAGAGACGCAGGCACCAGGCCTCAGTCTAACCTACCAGTCACGCAGATATCCAATTGGCTGATGTTGTGTTCTTTAATATTGGAGATACACTCCAGGAGGGCCGCCCTCAGGCTTTCAACAACCTTTATCTTGGGGTCCTTGACCACAATTCTCTCTTTGGTACCAAATGGTGGCTGACTTGTTTGCCCAAACTGTCTTCCATGTGAACATGGGCAACCAATAACATAAGAATAAGCACCTCCCACCACGTGCTACTGCTAACTACCAGCCCATTAAGCCAATGAAGGACAAGGAATACAACAAGTGTTATATGGCGGCCATCACACAAAATCCTCCTACCCCTACCCCTGCCACCACCACCCCCACCTTCCAGCCCCACCCACCCAATCCCAGACCCCCCAGGCCAGCACCGCCTCTATGTCTTCCTTCCTGCGCTATTCTGCCTACTAGGCATCACTCTTCCCTGCCACAATAAACCCCCTGTTGCCAAAATTTTCTATTTATATTACCTTTATTTTGAATTTCAATTATTCATGTTCTCTTTATTTATAGTTGGTTTTATTCTTTATGTTCAGATTATTTCTATAAAATCATATATTTACTATGCCATGTATCTAGATCCAGAACATAGTTATTTGGCGCTTTGCATTGCCCCTTGTGATAATATTAACAACAATATGGTGATCAGCTAAATTTGAATTAGAAAATTCTAGGTTAACTGAGTTTATATAAAATTGTTACTGATCCAAATTAAAAACCTTGAAGATAAACTTTAAGCCAATCAGGAGCCAAGTGATAAAGTGATTGTTGTGACATAAAGGTTCATTCAATAACTCTTTGGTGCATGTGCGCCAAATAATATGATGAGCTGGATGTTTTGCCATTGTGCGCCATTGCTGCTGTGGCAAGTTGTTGGTGGACTAGTGCTAACTCAGCAGCTGATTGGGCACTAGTCCACCAACAACCCACCACAGTGGCAATGGCACACAATGGTAAAACATCCAGCCAATAATATTAATTAGCGCACCTGCACCAAAGAATTATTGAATGAACCTTTATGTCACAACAATCACTTTATCACTTGGCTCCTTATTGGCTTAAAGTTTATCATCAAGGTTTTGAATTTGGATCAGTAACAACTTTATCTAAACACAGTTAATACTATAATTTTCTAATTCAATTTCAGCTTATCACCAAATTGTTTTAATACTATCACAAGGGGCAGTGTAAAGTGCCAAAAATAATATGGTAATCAAGGAAACAATGCCAAAATAAAACAAACAACACATATTGAGATGAGCGTAAAACATATACACAATGAGTAAAAAAATGGAATAGTGTAGAAAATGGGAAAAGACAGGAATAAACAAAGGGGTAATAGTATCAGAATAATAAAGATTTTATTGGGGTGAAAGCTATAAAAACATATGAAAATGTTAGTAAAAATCAATGAGAGAATTGAAGAAACTTCTAAAAGACCTTGACTCTGCAATTTCAGAGATCAAAGAAATTGACGGCAAGGTCAAAGCAAAGGTGAAGTCTGCTGGCCTTGAAGGTAAGAAAATTGACAAGGTGTTGGCCAAGGCGCTTATGGCCAAAATACCCGACACCCCTGATAAGACCATTGAGTGTCTTTTCAACATCCAGAAGACAGTTGTGGATGGCTTAAAATTCAAGGCCTACGTCCTTTCTGCGCTGTCTGTCTGAATCAATGACCCTGAGTTGTATGATCATCTTAAACCAACCAAGAGGGCCTGCAAGGTTGACACTGAGATTCCTGCACAGCTGCTTACGCCAAGAATGGCCAAGCCGGCCAAGGCTGCAGGCAAGGAGGAGACTGTAGAAGGTAACCTAATAAAGATAATTAATAAAAATTTCCAAATACTTACCTTTTTTGTTAGAAAACATTGACAGTGAACTCTGCCGGGTCCTGGTTCCTTTTGTCCCCCCCCACATTCTACACCAACTATGCCACTCATGTGGCCAAGCAGCTGATTCTGTCCCCCCTGTCTTGCAGGAGCTTGAAAACAGGATCCATGGTACCTTTTCAATGTCACAGGAGGCATTGGCTGAGCTAATGCATGCCAAGGGGGCATCTGAGTGGGCAGTTACTGTCTAAAAAGATGCCCAACTGGTCCGCCTGGACCCAATGGTTCTCAATGGAGTTTACTGTATAACTCCATTAAGCTTGTTTTGGGACTTTCTGGAAACACTCTCATTCAATAATATACCGGAGATGGGACAGGCCCATATGGCTGCCTGCTTCTGCATCTGGTGGAGCACACCCTATCTTACCTTCTGGACAACTTTGGGTGTGCGGTGTTGAAATTGGCTGTTGCGTCTGCAACAGCCATCAAGAAAACCAAGATTCTCCTGGCTGACTTTGGGCTGGCCTGGAGTGCAGATGAGACAGGGCTCCTCTTGGCAATGGATCTTACCTTTGGTAAAACTAAACACAAGAAAAAAATAAGGGCAGTTTACAACAAACAGTGCAAGTTTACTGAAGCCTTTGATGGGCAAAGGCTTCATCTTATTGTTTACCTTGGGTATCTTTTCTTCTTCAGGATGAGTGCAAGTGTAGAGGACCTAGACAGGGTCCTTCTCAGGGTCAACAAGACTTGACTATCACTGGATAGGAAGAAGGTCCCCCAGGTACAACTTGGTCAACCACATAATCCAAGACGCCCTGGTCCAGGCGGGAATCTTTGGGTTTGCAGCCCCACCTGAAAAACAGCTGCTTCTCTCCCACCTGACCCTACTGCCTTTAACCATCAGGCAGGAGTATTTCAATAAGGGTGTATCCACTGTTCACAGTGTGGAAGTGGAGGTTGTGTTCCACCTCCATTGCAGGATGGGTACATACCACCAAACCCATTACAGGCACCCTTAAAACTCTCTTTTTAAATAAATATATTTACATTTTAAATTATTGTTATTTAAAATAATTTTTATAATTTCTTTTCAGCAAACAACTTTTTTAAAATAAATCCCAGATAAGGTTTTCATAAAAGCAAAATAATATACATTAATAAAATATACCTATAAGTTGTGCATTAACCATTTAATTTTTCTTTAATTTCATTTTTGCATTTATTTATTAAGAGTAATATAAATATATTTGTGTAATCCAGTATCAAGTGTTTGGGATAGCCTCAGATGCCATAATAAAAAATATAAAAAAATACATTACAAACCTTCATTGATGGTCCCGCTGAATGTGATTATGGGCTTAGAAGCTTCTAAATATTAAAATGATAATTAATAAATCTTGAATAGTAAATTAGAGAATATAAAAAAGTCAGACAAGCTAAGCCTTTAATTGATTGGCTGTTTGGCAAGGCACACAGGGATGAACAAATCAGTGTGGCCATAGAATTTGGCCACAGTCTCAGCTGGGAGGGTATGGATCCCGGCCTGCAGCAAATTAAACAGGTCCTTGGTCCCAGCTGGGGTCCCTTACTTAAAAACTTGCTTGAGCCACCCAAAGACTTCCTCAATGGGATTTAGGAAGGACAAATAAGCAGGGAGGAAGAGAAGGCACATATTTGCCATGGCCAATTGCTGGGGCCCACTGCAATGCCAGTGTCAATCATTGGGAAATCATCAAGAATTTCAGCCACCCTACAGAGACCAATGTTGTCCAGCACAATTACTTTGGTGAAGCCCAGGCTTGTGCGCCTCAGGTGCTCCTGGATCAATTGGAGAAATGCTAGAAAGATCCTGCTATTGTGATATCCCAATATCATTTGGTACAGCTTGACCCCCTTTGAACCAAGGAGAGCCACCATTGAATAGGCTGTGGTGCAGACTGCAGCATACCAAGCCATCATGTCATTTGAGCCTTTGGGGACATACCCATACCCATTGCACATTGACGAGGCAAATGCTGATTCATCAATGTAGTAGAATTTGACCATCCTCTTGGCTTTGAGGGCAGTGTACGCCTCTGCGTATTTTTTCTGGGTCTCAACATTGGCTGGGCTATTACAATTGTAGGGGTATACCCCGAGCTTTTTCCAGGAAAAGCACATTCCCTTGAGAAGATGGTAGTAAAAGGAAATCAAGGCCTCAACCCCAAAAGAAGATTTGACCCTGGCCTGTATATTTGCCAGTTCAAGATGGCAGTCCCAGTTTATCCACTGGCAGATTGCCCATTTGTGCTCCTTGGTGAGCATGGTAGAAATGCGCAAGGATTTCTCTGCAGCAAGGACTTGGCCAGTATCAATGAATTTGTTGAAGGTCTTCAAGGCGTACTTGGGATCCACCCCAACAAGGGCTGCGGCCGCCTTATAATTACCTGATTCACACATTAGCTTAAGCAGGATGATGTGTTTGATGTCAGGGATGCGCTTCTGGGCGGGCTTTTTAGCGGTGGGGATTGACTTGTTGGCATTGGGCACAACACAGGGCATGGGTACCTTGGTGTAGAAGACTGCAACCTTTTTGAGCACTAACTGTCCCTCATCAGTTCTGAAGAACTCAGGCTCCTTGTCCTCTTCCTGATTGCCATAACTGATGTAGGGCTTGTAGCTAGTATCAAGTACAGGCTTCACCTTCTCCAGCATGGCTGATGGGACTGACTCTTGCCGGTAAACAACGTCAAACACATAAGAAGTAAGTTCTACCACCTTGTTTCTAACTTTATTGGTGAAGGTAACCTTGGTGGGCTTCCAGGTCAGCTTGGAGACCCAAGGGTTTATGCTCTGCACCCTAGCAGCTTGTGCTCCTCAAACCAGCTATGTCAGTGCAGCATCACTATTGAAATCACCTCTTCTGTCTCCTTCCTGAGTAGGCATTTTGGTTGCACTAACTTTGTTCTTTGACCTGCAGGGGCAACTGCAACTGCGGCGCACAACAGGTGCATTGGTACTCTGCTGTTGTATTCCTTTCATCTTGAGAACTTAATAAAATATTAAATAAAATTCAATTAAGTTACTCCCTAATTTTAATTTTTGCTTTTATCTTAATATGGATATTAAATTAATATTTTTCCCACCCAATATCCCAATTATAGATTTTTTGTTTCTTAATTAGTTGTTTTTGGGTTTACAACGCCCATTTTAGAATACTCAAAAATTCACCCATTTCCCAGATTTTACTGCCAAATTCAAACACCCAACACAATATTTTTAAAATTTATGTTTCAGATCTTGTGTCTTATTTTAGATAACACGGTATTATTCATGATTACAATCCATTGCACACATTGCTTGAGTGATTTTGTTTACAAAGTGAGTTGCTATTGTGTTTTGTTTTTGGATTGAGTTTTGACTCACCACGCATGAGTGTATTTTGTTACTGATTCACATAGTAAACATATGTACACCAAAAGTCAACTCACACCACTTTGTTTGTGAATCAATGTGTTTTGGATTGTATTTTGAATGGTTTTACTTTGCGTGTGAGCACTTTTTTGCTGTGTTGACTCATTTTGCCCATTAACGCCAATAAACCCTGTTAACAGAGTGTATACTTTAACCTGATAGTTGGATTTTGCTCAAATCTGAAATCACTTCATTTAAATATGAGGTATTTTTGGTTGTCACCATAGCTTTTAAAACCATTGTAACAAAAACTTATATTTCACATAGGGTAAATAGTCTTTAAACACAACAACTTTTTTCTAAAAATAACTAAGAAATTAATTATATGAGCCAAAGATAGGTTAATAGCAATTATAGCTTTTGGGCTGCATTACTCTCCCATGCAACTCATATATTTGATTCTTGGCTTATTAAAATAGAAAAAAAGGTTTTAACAAAAAATACAGTAAAAAATAAGATTTATTTTTATTATTTGTATATTTTACACTCTTAAACTTTTCTTCAGTAAACTAAGCATTATAATAATGTTCAAAAAACATAAGTTTATGACTTAAATGATACCAAAGAAGTTAAAAGGCTTTGAAATACTTAAGTTGGCGCCTTGGCTTAATCTAGCAAATAATGACCCAATTCATGAAATCACATATGACCAAGACTTTTTTGCAGCAACTATGTTCCCTATATTGGCTTTCAGCTGCTTCTGATGCCAGCTGTGCAATCTTAGATGTTAGAAAAAATAACTAAAAGGAACCCTATCAACCTAAAACAACTCAGAGAGCTCCAGCAAAACCCAGACAACACTGAATGGTGGGTCACAGCTTTGACTGTGGCCCCAAAGATCTACCAAAACCAGCATTTTCTGTGTCCCAAATTCTACAAGCTATTAATTCTTCTTGTCTGGGACTTTTTCAACACTATGCCCTATTACACGTTACCTGAAACAGAGAGGGGCCAAGAAAAATTCAGGTTTTGTTTCCTGCTCAAGTACACAGTATTGCACAGCCTAAAGTTTTTAAAGAAAAATTAACCAACCTTACCAACAGTTTTTCTGCTGTCATTCCACAGTTTGTGGGCGTCCTTGGAGACTTTGGGGCATCCTGGTGCTCCAAAAATACTGACATCCCGCTGGCCAGGGAAAAATACTTTGCAACTATTTCCCTAAAAATAAAATAAGTACCGTTATAATAAATTTTGTGAGTTCTTAGCCTTTTTTGCAGGGCAAAAACTTCTTTTAATTGTTTAACTAGGTCTTTTTTATAATAATGGGGAATTAAAAAGAGGCTTGAGACACACTTGACATAATAATTAAACTGGGCGAAATTTGACATTTACTAGATGTAAAAGAAATTGCACCTGGGTACAGCTCAATTGAGTATGTTAATCAGGATGTATTTATTCTTGCTGACACCTATAGAATGTCAGCTCCACCAGAAAGAATCCTCTTGTCTATCTGTATCACAGTGCTGCCATACTTAAGCTGCCACAAGCTATATAGTATGGGAGCCATGTCAATATACTCTTTGGCAATAGAAATTTCTGGTTCATTTCAAAAACAAGTCCTAGAATTCCATCAATCACATTCCCAATAATTATCATTAAGTCATCTTCAATTTTTAATCACTTATATATATCTTAATTTAAAAATATAAAATATCTTTACAGTAGTTTTAAAAGCTATGGCAACAACCAAAAATACCTCAGATTTAAACAAAATGATTTCAGATTTGAATGAAATCCAAGTTGCGCAAGATTCAGGATTCAATTAATTTATAAAATTTCAGTTAATAAAGGAACTGTCAAACAAAAAAATTTTACTAGCCCATTATACAAAATTATATCAAACATCAAGCAGTGTAGTTCAAACCACAAATAAAATGAACTAACGCAACAAGTGAAATGGATGGATGCTGTTCCCGAGTATATTATAATCCAATCAGGATTCATATGAGGCACCAACAGAAATACTAAAATAAAACAAAATTTGAGCAATCTAAAAGCAAGATTCCACAAGCACAAAACAAAATGAACTCACACAAGATGTGTATTATGAGCAGCCTAAAATAAAAATAACAGTTTAACAGCCAATCAACAGCTATCCAATTTAGGAACAGAGGCATTTTATCCATTTTCATGGCTCCAGATTTGTATGAAAAGATTTTGAGAACTTTCCAAATGTGGGCTTGAGATTACAATAAAAATAAATTATTAAAATTTAAATTTTCTACTTTTAGTGATTTTATCCTAGGTTTTTTACAGTGGTTTTTACTAAAAATATCTTTGACAGCACAAGCAGCCAAGCCAGCTTCAATGGAGGCAAGGCTCAGAACGTGGAGGCACCTGTTTACATCCAAGCCTTTGATGCAGGTAATAAGGAAGCTGACCTGTAACTGACCACCAACCCCTATGGCTTTGACTTGTTCAGTAGTCAAATAGTGTCTAGCTCTGCCCCTGCTCCCGCACCCACCCCTGCACAAGCTGCCCACCAACCAACCAATCAGGATAGCAACCTTGATTTGGAACAACTTCTCACCACAAGCCAACCTGCCCCCCTCAGTCAATCAGGCTTCAGCTCCTGCGGCCCAGCGCCCCAAGCAACAGATCATCACCGCCCAAATTCTCCAAGAAATTGTGGCACTGAACCTGCAGGATCTGTCCTGGGATCAGATAGCCAGCCAATTACAATTCACCTGGGCTACTGTCATACGGGAATCAATAACCTGATGAACAGGGGGAATCTGATTGGGACAGCCAAGAAGCCCAAGAAGGCCCCTGAGTCACAAATATCTGAGGCATACCCAATCATGCTTGACCTCTTCCAGCAGGATCCTAAGCTTCCATTGACCCAGGTCCAGAAGCAACTTGCACACCATTGTATTTGGGTGTCTGAGCGCATGGTGCAGCTCTGGATGTATGGGAAGGTGGCTTGCATACCAGTTCTTACCAATTTTGCTAGCAACCAATGGAATGGCGCTGAGGATTCCCTGTATGGCACCACCATTAAATCAACCCTGGTCTAATGCCTGACTGTTCTAACTTATGATGTAATGTTCAGCTCCTATTAAAAGCTATCAATAGCTTTTGATGATTTTGGCAAGCAAGGAAGAGCCGCCACTCAAAAAGGAAGGAAGAAGGTCAAGAAGGGGACGTTCATTGGTGCATTTCTGGCTGTTTCAGCCAAGGGTTTTGTCTACTATCAGACAAACCCAGATTTTATTGATGGCTACTAATACAGCCACATCTTTGGTGGATTACTTGACTCCTGGTATGGCTCAAATTCCAAGCACCAGGCTTTCTTGAGCCACCAGATGAAGGGTAGCTCCACCGCCCTTGAGGCCATCCAGGGATGCAGGCACCAGGCCTCAGTCTACCCCGCCAGCCATACAGACGTCTATCTGGATGATGTTGTCTTCTTCAACATGGGATCCACATTACAGGAGCGCCGCCCTCAGGCTTTCAACAACCTCTATCTTGGGGTCCTTGACCACAATTTTCTCTTTGGTTGCCAGATGGTGGCTGACTTAATTGTGCAAATGGTTTTCCATGTGAGCATGGGCAACCAATCACGTAAGGATAAGCGCCTTCTATCTTGAGCCACTGCCACCTACTAGCCAATGACCAATGAGGATTACAACAGGTGTTATATGGTAGCCATCACACAAAATCCTCCTACCTCCACCCCCACCACTAACACCCCTCACCCGCAAGCCCAACCCACCCAATCCCAGACCCCCCAGGCCAGCACCGCCTCTATGTCTTCCTTCCTGCGCTATTCTGCCTCCTAGGCATCACTTTCCCCTTCCCTAATAAACCCTTATCACCAAACATTTTCTATTTATATTATCTTTTTTGAATTTCAATTGTTCATGTTCTCTTTGTTTATAGTTGGTTGTATTCTTTATGTTCAGCTTATTTCTATAAATCATATATTTACTATGCCATGTATCTAGATCCAGAACACAGTTATTTTTAGCACTTAAACACACCCCTTGTAAAAATATTAACAATAATTTGGTGATCAGTTAAATTTGAATTAGAAAATTATAGTGTTAACTGTTTTTAGATAAAGTTGTTACTGATCCAAATTCAAAACCTTGATGATAAACTTTAAGCCAATCAGGAGCCAAGTGATAAAGTGATTGTTGTGACATAAAGGGACATTCAATAATTCTTTGGTTATGTGTGCTAATTAATATGATTGGCTGGATGTTTTGCCGTTGTATGCCATTGCCGCTGTGGCAAGTTGTTGATGGACTAGTGCCCAATCAGCTGCTGGGTTAGCACTAGTCCATCAACAACTTGCCACAGCGGCAATGGCGTACAATGGCAAAAAATTCAGCCAATAATACTAATTGGCACACATACACCAAAGAATTATTGAATGTCCCTTTATGTCACAACAATCACTTTATCACTTGGCTCCTGATTGGCTTAAAGTTTATCAATAAGGTTTTGAATTTGGATCAGTAACAACTTTATCTAAACACAGTTAACACTATAATTTTCTAATTCAAATTTAGCTGATCACCAAATTGTTTTTAATATTTTTACAAGGGGCTATGTCAAGCACCAAAAATAATATGGTAATCAAGGAAACAATGCTAACACAAAGCAAACAACACATATTGAGATGAGCGTAAAACATATACAAAATGGGTAAAAAGATGGGATAATGTAGTAAATGGGAAAACAAAAAGGAATAAACAAAGAGGCAACAGTATCAAAATAATACAGAATTTATTGGGGCAAAAGCTATTAAAACATATTAAGAGGTTAGTAAAGTATCAATATAAGAATTGGAGAAGCTTCTGAAGGATCTCAACTTGGCAATTGCTAAAATCAAAGACATTGACCGCAAGGTCAAAGCCAAAGTTAAGTCTGCCGTCCTTGACAGAGACAAAATAGACAAGGTGTCTGCAAAGGCCCCAATGAAAAAAATGCCAGACACCCCTGAGAAGACTATTGAGTGTCTCCTTAAAATCCAGAAGACAGTGGTCAAGGGCTTGCAATTTAAGGCATACAATATTTCTATGCTGTTTGTCTGGGTTGACAACCTGGAGATGTATGAACATCTCAAACCCGCCAAGCGTACCAGAACAGAGGATAAAGAACTGCCCGCATAACTGCTTGCACCAAGAATGGCCAAGCCTGCTGAAGCGGCTGGCAAGGAAGAAACACGTGAAGGTAACATAAAAAATAGAATTAATAAAAAAATTTCAAATACTTACCTTTTTTAGATAACATAGACGGTGAACTCTGCCAAGTCCTGATCCCCTTTGTCCTTGCCACATTCTACGCCAACTATGCCACTCATGTGGCCAAGCAGCTGAATCTGTCCCCCCCTGTCTTGCAGGAGCTGGAGGACTGCATTCATGGGTCCTTTCCTATGTTGTGGAAGGCATTGGCTGGGATGACGCATGGCAAGGGGGCATCCAAGTGGGCAGTTACTGCCTACAAGGATGCCCAACTGGTCCACATGGACCCAGTTTACCTCAGTGAAGTTTACTGTGAAACTCCATTGAGCTTGTTTGGGATGTCCTGGCAACGCTCCCATTCAAGAAAGTACCAGAGATGGGCCGGCTCATGCAGCTGTTTGCTTCTGCTTCCCAGTGAAGTATACCCTATATTACCTTCTGGAAAACTTTGGGTGCACAGTGGGGAAATTAGCTGTTGCAGATGCAACAGCCATCAAAAAACTAAGATCCTCCTGTCGGACTTTGGGCTAGCCTGCAGTGCAGATAAGACAGGGCTCCCCTTGGTAATGGATCTTACCTTTGCAAAGACCAGGCACAATAATAAGATCAGTGTGGTTTATAAAAAATTAGATGAGTTTACAGAAGCCTTTGCTGGGCAAAGGCTTCACTTGGTGGTTTACCTTGGGTATCTTTTCTTCTTTGGGATGAGCACCAGCGTGGAGGATATTGACAGTGTTCTTCTAGGAATCAACAAGGCCCGGCTTGCACTTGATGGGAAGAAGGTCTTTCCTGGGTATGACTCAGTGGATCACGTGATACAAGACGCCCTGGTCTTGGCAGTTATTTACGGGTTTGCAGCTCTGCCTGAAAAGCTTCTCCTTCATTTGCACCTAACCCTACTCCCCTTCACCAGCAGGCGGGAGTTTTTTAATAAGGGTGTATCCACTGTCCGCGGTGTGGCAGTGGAGGTTGTGCGCCACCTCTATTGCAGGGTGGGTACATACAGAAGAACTCACTACAGGTGTTCATAATAAATTCTCTCTTCTAATAAAATTCATTACAATTCATATTATTTCATCATAATAAAATTTTCTATTTCTTATTTTAGCAAACAGGATTTGCAGAATATATCTCAGAGAAGATCTTAATAAAAGCATTATAATATGTTTCAATAAAATCTACTTCTTATTTGTACACATTACAATTAACTTTTTTATTATTATATTTATTTGCCAAAAGTGATATTAATGCGTTTACGTAATCCAGTATCAAGCATTTGGGATACCCTTTGACAACACAATAAAAATGATTATAACTAAATAAATTACTAACCTTCATTGATTGTCCTACTGAATGTGATTGCAGGCTTGGAAAAAATCTAAATATAAAATGATAATTAATAAATCTTGAATAGTAAATTAGAGAATATAAAAAGATTGGACACACTAAGCCTTTAATTGATTGGCTGTTTGACTAGGCACACGGTGATGAACAAATCAGTGTGGCCATAGAATTTGGCCACAGTCTTGGCTGGGAGGGTGTGGATCCTGGCCTGAAGAAAATTAAAGAGGTCCTCAGTCCCAGTTGGGGTTCCTTGCTTGACAACTTGCTTGAGCCACCCAAAGACTTCTTTAATGGGATTTAGGAATGGCAAATAAGCAGGGAGGAAGAGAAGGCGCAAATTTGCTGTGGCCAATTTCTGGGGGCCCACTGAACTGTTGGTGTCAATCATTGGGAATTCCTCAAGAATGTCAGCCACTTTGTGGAGACCAACATTGTCCAACACAATGACATTGGTGAAGCCAAGGCTTGTGCGCCTCAGGTACTCCTGGACCAATCAGAGAAATGATAGGAAGGTACGGCTATTGTGGGAGCCCAGTATCATTTGGTATAGCTCAACCCCCTTTGCACCAAGGAGAGCCACCATTGAGTAGGCTGTGGCGCAGAATGCAGCACGCCAAGACATCCTGTCATTGGAGCCTTTGGGGATATAGCCATATGCATTGTGCATAGACGAGGCAAATGCCAATTTATCAATATAGTAAAATTTGACTGTCCCCTTGGCCTTGAGGGCTGTGTAGGCCTCAGTGTATTTTTTCCGAGTCTTGATGTTGATTGGGCTGTTTCTATTATAGGGAGATACCCTGAGCTTTTTCCAGGAAAAGCACATTCCCTTGACCAGATGGTAGTAAAAGAAAATTGAGGCCCCAACCCCAAAAGTAGATTTGACCATGGCCTGTATATTTGCCAGTTCAAGATGGCAATCCTGGGTTATCCACTGGAGGATTGCCCATTTGTGCTCCTTGGTTAGTATGGTTGACACACGCAAGGGTTTCTCCGCAGCAAGGACTTGGCTGTTATTGATGAACTTGTTGAATGTCTCTGAAGCGTACTTGGAATCCGCCCCAACAATGGTTGCAGCCGCCTTGTAATTGCCTGATTCATGCATTAGCTTAAGCAGGATGATGCGTTTGATATCAGGAATACACTTCTGAGAGGGCTTTGTGGGTTCAGACAAGACAGGATCCTGATTGGTGACAGGCTTGAAAGGCATGGGCACCTTGGTGTAAAATGCAGCAACTTTCTTCAACACTAACTGCCTCTCATTGGTTTGATAGAACTCAGGCTCCTTGTCATCCTCCTGATTATCATCACTGATGTAAGGCTTATAGCTAGTATCAAGTACAGGCTTCACCTTCTCCAGCATGAAGACAGGACCAACTCTTGCCGGCACACAACGTCAAACACATACAAAGTAAGTTCTACCTCCTTGTTTCTAACTTTCTTTGTGGTGGTGACCTTGGTGAGCTTCCAGGTCAGCTTTGGGACCCAAGAGTTGCTGCTCTGCACCCTAGCAGCTTGTGCTCCTTGAACTGGCTGTGTCAGTGAAGCGTCAATATGGAACTCTTCTCTCCTGTCTCCTCCTTGAGTAGGCACTTGGGTTGTTCTAACTCTATTCTTTGACCCGCGGGGGCAACCGCAACCGCGGCGCACAACAGGTGTATTAGCACCCTGGTGTTGTGTTCCTTCCATTTTAAAATTTAATAAAATATTAAATAAATTTCAATTAAGTTACTCCCTAATTTTACTTTTTTCTTTCATCTGAATATGGATATTTAATTAGAGTTTTTCCCACCCAATATCCCAATTATAGATTTTTTGTTTCTTAATTAGTTGTTTTTGGTTTTTACAACACCCATTTTAGAATACTCAAAAAAAATCCACCCATTTTCCTAGATTTTACTGCCAAATTCAAACACCCAACACAATGCTTTTAAAATTTATGTTTCAGATCTTGTGTCTTATTTTAGATAACTTGGTATTATTCATGATTACAATCCATTGCACACATTGCTTGAGTGATTTTGTTTACAAAGTGAGTTGCTATTGTGTTTTGTTTTTGGTTTGAGTTTTGACTCACCTTGCTTGGGTGTATTTTGTCACTGATTCACATAGTAAACATATGTACACCAAAAGTCAACTCACACCATTTTGTTTGTGAATCAATGTATTTTGGATTGTATTTTGAATGATTTTGCTTTGCGTGTGAGCCCTTTGTTGCTGTGTTGACTCATTTTGCCCATTAACGCCAATAAACCCTGTTAACAGAGTGTATATTTTAACCTGAGAGTTGGATTTTGTTCAAATCTTAAATCATTTTGTTTAAATCTGAGATATTTTTGGTTGTTGCCATAGCTTTTAAAACTACTGTAACTATTCATCTAGACAAATAAATATATATTAAAAAAACTTTTTACTCATTGATTATTATTTTCATTGTTAATTTTTATTATAACTGAAGGTATATCAAATATAAATACGGAAAGTATATTGATGCAAATTGAACTAAATAAAAAAAGCAAAAATTAGTTTGTTTCAAATTGTACATTTTCTTTACTTAAGTTTTATTATACCTGACAGTATATCAAGAAAAATTACAGAAATTATGCCAATAAAGATTAAGCTAAATAAAAACAAAATATTTAAAATTAAAATATAAAAAATTGAGATTGTTAAGCCTTTAATTGATTGGCTGCTTAGAGGCACACAGGGAGAAACATATCAGTCTGGCCATAGAATTTAGCAACAGTCTCAGCTGAGAGAATATGGACATCAACCTGCAAAAAATTAAACAAATCATCTGGCCCAGATGGTGTGCCCTTCTTGATGACTTTCTTGAGCCACCCAAAGACTTCCTCAATTGGATTCAGGAATGGTGAATAGGCAGAGAGAAATAGAAGGCGTAAAGGTGCTGTAGCTAATTGAGTGAGCTAATTTTTCACCAGGATCAATCATTGGAAATTCCTCAAGAATATTGGCTACCTTGTGGAGCCCAACATTGTCCAGCATAACAATATTGGTGAACCCCAAACTAGTAAGCCTGAGGTGCTCATGAACCAATTGGAGAAACTCAAGAAGGGTATTTCTATTATGATCCCCTTGATCATCTGGTACAATTCAATACCAAGGAGAACAAGAAGTGCTACCATTGAATAGAAAACAGAAAAGATAGTTACACACTGGGTCAGACAATCCTTTTCACCTTTAGTCACATAGCTGTAGCCATTATGCATGGACAACACAAAGGACAATTTATTAAATATAGTAAAACTTTACCATGCCCTTCCCCTTTAGTGCAGTGTACGTCTTGGAATATTTTTGACAGTATTCAATGTTGATTGGGCTGTTCTAATTGTACAGAGAAACCCCAAGTTTTTTTCCAAGAAAATCTCAAACTCTTGACAGCTTGATAGCAGTTGGAAACCAAGGCCTTGATCCCTAAAAAAACTCAACCATAGACTGAATATTTTCCAGTTCCAGATGGCAGTTTTAGTTGATCCACTGACAGATGGCCCATTTGTGCTCCTTGCCCAATAGGGCTGGCTTGCGCTGGGATTTCTCCAAAAGAGAATGGTACCTGTTTTCAGGTACTTACTATAGAGCCTGTGTGAAGATTTTTCTAAAAAAACCAACAATAACTATGGCCTTCTTGTAGTTTGGTGCCTCCTTGATGAGCCTGATAAAGGTCTTGCAGGTGGCGTTGGAATGACATAGTTTTTGGAGTTTTGGCAGTGGACACAGACTCTGCAGGCTCAGTCACAACACAGGGAATAGGCACTTGGTTGTAGAACACAGCAACGTTTTTCAGCACCTGCTGCCCATCTGTAGTTTGATAATATTGCATCTTGTTATCCTCATCTTTCTTTTTTCCATCACTCATGTAAGGCTTATAGCTAGCGTCAAGCACAGGCATAACCTTTGCCATGATAGTAGCTAAAACACCATCACAGTGGTATACAGGGTCATAAACCAGGGGCATCCTCTTGGTGGTTAGTCCATTTACCAATATGGTGGTGATGACCTTGGTGTAGTTTCTGGTCAGCTTGGGACCCTAGCAATTATACTCTATGCCCTTGCACCTTGAGCTAGTTGAACTGATTGTGTCAGTACAACCTCACTATTATTATCTCCTGTCTCCTTCCTAAGTTAGCACTTGTGTTGCATTAACTCAATTTTTTTACCCACAAGGGTGTCCAAACCCACAGCGTACTCCTCTGGCTTTGCTGTTGTGAAGTGTTTATTTTGGTATAAAAATACAAATCAGTCTATTTATAAAGTTTATTTATTTTAATTTTTATCTGTTCATATATAGTAGCATAAAGGCTTGTAGTCACTATTGTTTATTTCAGATTAGGTTACAAAGTTTATATATTAATTATTTTTGGTTGTAAATGTGCACTTTTTGATCATATTTGTTGATATATTTGATCTTTTATTAATGTTAATACCAAAAAAGACACTTAGAACATTTATTTCCTTTCCATATTCCAGATTATATGTCTTAATTAGGAAAAGCTGTTAACAGTATTATAGATTCCCTTATTTGTTTTGATATTTTATACAGTAGTTTCCAAACCTGTTGAGATAAACATATATTAGTCAGTTTAGAACACATGAACTCAGTCACAAAAAAATTTCAACTGGAACCAGTTGAAGGTTAATTTACTTAATAAAGCTTCCATTTATCTAGGGCCAGAAAACAAAAATAGTCAATCATACAATAAAAATAGAGTCAAATAATGAATTCCAAAAGTGAGATAGCAAATGCATGGAGCTCAAATTTGTAACGCACACAATACAGTCACTTGCTGAAGCATTCTACATCAAATTTGATTATGAGTGTGTGGCAAATATTATACAAACAGAGAACATATGAGGTTCAGTCACAAAAGTGATGAACTCAAACACAAAACAACTCATTTTTTTGCAAAATATTGATTATTTTTGGGACTCAAAATAGAAAATAGTGGATTTCAGGAGTGAATCCACCAAAATCTATTCAGCAAACCAAAGCATTATTTTCAATGTACATGCTTCTAAATTTGGACATTTATGTCTTAGAGACTGTCTCAAAAAGGGCCACTACTTAAATTAAAATTAATTTCTCTAGAAATAATTTTTTGTTTTTCTGTTTTAATAGAATTTTTATTGCTTTTAATTAGCATGAGTTTTTCAAGTGAAAGGAACACTTAATGAAATAAGCCTGTTGAAAATAGAAGATATCTTTGTTTGCAAATTGGCATGCCAACTTGTGGTCAATCTAGCACCTGACCACTGGGTTCTTGTGTACTAGATTGACCACAAGTTGGTGTGCCAATTTGCAAACAAAGACATGTCCTATTTTCAATAGGCTTATTTAATTAAGTTAAACTGGGTACAATACCTGAGGCGTGTTTGATATGAGCTAAGCACAAAGACACCACATGTACACCCATTCTGATTGGCTCTGTTGTTGGGATGCGTCCATTTTGGTATAAAAATAGAATAAAATTAAAACAGTACATCTATATTATTTATTTATTTTAATTTTTATCTCTCCATATATAGTAGCATGAAACCTTGTAGTCACTACCATTTATTTCAAATTAGATTTTTAGATTTATATATTAATTATTTTTGGTTGTAAATGTGCACTTTTGGATCATATTTGTTGATACATTTGATCTTTTATTAATGCTAATACCAAAAAAGACACTTAGAACATTTATTTCCATTTTGTATTCTAGATTACATTCTTAAATTAGGACAAGAAGGTAACAGTATTATAGATTCATTCATGTGTTTTGATATTGGATATTTACATTGACTGTTTCAGTTGCTATCATGGTTCATTTTTGGATCAGGTTTTAACTTTTGTGACTGACTTTTATACTTTCTTAAAAACATGGTAAACATAGTAGATTTATTCTGTGACTGTAACCCATGCACTTTAGCGCTTGCTACATTTGTTGTTGAATCATCACACATGTGTTCCCAGTTTGCATGGGTTGTTTTATGACTGGACATTTTTTCCAAATAGTGCTCATTTTATGTGAATTTATCTTCTAATTAGATCTACCAAGTTGAAATTTGTTTTGTGACTGAGTTTGTGAGTTCTAAACTGAATAATATATGCTTAACTCAACAGTTTTAAAAACTACTTTATTTTTTCTCTGTTTCAGCTGCTATTAGGGTTTGTTGTTGGATCAAGTTTTAAATTTTGTGACTGAGTTTGATGTGTTCTTTAAAATAAAGTAAACGTAGTGGATTTTTTCTGTGACTGAAACCCATGAGTTCTAGTGGTTGGTACATTTGTTGTTGAGTTGTTATACATTTGTTCTCAGTTTACATAGGTTGTTGTGTGACTGGACATCTTTTCCAAATAGCACACATTTTTTATGGAAAAATATTCTATTTGTATCTAAAAAGTTAGAATTTGTTTAGTGACTGAACCTATGCATTCTAAACTAGATGATATATGTTTATCTCAAAGGGTTTGAAATCTACTGTAATATATATTTATATTAAAATCTTCATACAGCTGTTTGTAGCTATAACTTCAGCATTTTCTGGGTGAGTTCTGTCTGAGAAAAAGTTATACTGTAAATTCAGAACCTACACATAAAAATGTGGGATTGTCAAACCCTTGGTCCAAATTTCAAATTGCTTTTGCAGGATGGCTTTTTTAATTAAATTGAATTCTTTGTTTTTATTTGAATTTTTAAAAATGCAGGAGCTTATAGACAATTTTCAAATTTCAAGTCAAACAGCATGTTTCAAGTGGACAAAATGAATTAACTGGAATCAGATTTGAAGTGTTCAGATCCATCAACCATTTTCATTGAGTTTACTATGTTTTTTGGAATTGCGGGATTGTCAAATCCATGAACCAAATTTCAAATCATAAATGAATGCCACTATTAAAATCAAATAATAATTGCAGGATTTGGAATCCAAATTGAATGTACATTAAGAAACTAGGAAAAATCAATCCAAATCAAGAAGCTTTAATCTGGATAAAACCAAATGAGATCTTAAATCTTGATAGCCATGTTTAGACATAAAATTAAGTGAAATGTAAAATTGTCTAAACTGGAAATGATGCAACATTCTGCACTCCAAATCACTAATATAGCAACCACAAACCCAATAATGCTATATGAGCCACCCTACTGACAACACAGAAATTTTTTAAAAGTTTTTTGGCTCCTGGAGTAGCCAGGGGCCAGACAAACTTCCTTTCAAGGAAGGAAGGAAGAAAGGAAAGGTGGGAAAGATAAACCATCAGTTTGCTATAGTATGTGTTAATGTATTGCTATTAAGGATGCTTGATTACAGTAGATTTTAGAAAACAATAATAAAAAATAGATTTTAATACTATAGATTCAGAACCTGTTGGGAAAAATGTGGGATTGCCAAATTTTTTTGCATAAACTCACCAACTTAATGGAATATTTTTCATCCAAGAACAACTTAATTTTTTATATAAATGGATGAAAAATATTCCATTAAGTTGGTGAGGTCATGCAAAAGAATTTGGCAATCCCACATTTTTCCCAACAGGTTCTGAATCTACAGTATTAAAATCTATTTTTATCAAGTTTTTTTCCTTGGTGTGTTAATAGTTCATTTGCTGTTAATAATGTGCTTTCATTTGATTAGATAGTTTCACGTCCAGTTGCCTTGGCAATAGAAAATCAAGTTGCCTCCCCAAGACCAGCTGTGGTTGCAGAGGCAACTTGATTTCCTATTGCCAAGGCAACTGGACGTGAAACTATCTAATCAAATGAAAGTGCATTATTAACAGCAAATGAGCTATTAACACACCAAGGAAAAAAACTTGATAAAGATAGATTGTAGTATATAATTATTTTTTATTATTATTATTTTATAAAATCTACTGTAATCAAGAATCTAAATTTTAGCTGTCCTAAAATGAAATAGGGTGATTTTTGAGAATGCCTATGATTCCTAAAAGAATCATCACAAATCCATTCTAGATCCTTTGACTTCCTGTTTAAGATGCCCATAAATTATGTTTATTTCAAATTCACCTCATTTTTGATTTGAAATTTATTTCTTGGATTTGACAATCCCGCAATTTCAGAATTTTTACTAATTTCATGTTGTCTATGATTTGTTAGACATACAGGGAATCTCAAATTGTACATTAGAATCCTGTATTTCTGATTCAGGTATCCCACATTTGCTTGCTGTGGTTTGATTTTATTTAGTTGAGTTATCTGCTTAAGGGATTCAAAATTTGCCAATTTAAATAAATAAATAAAGTCAAAGAAAATGCTTGATTTTATTAAATACTTTATTTTTTCATTCAGCTGAGTTGCCTGCAAATGTTATTTGAAATTTGGACCAAGGATTTGACAGTCCCAAATTTTTACATTCAGGTTCTGAATTTACAGTATTAACCTGATTTGGCTCAAGTAGAGTCAATTATAATTACTGAGTAGTATAAATTGGCCTTTATTAACCATATAGCCTTCCTGTATATCCCCTTTGGGAATAGTTAGGAAGCATTATCTGGGATGATAATCTATGTGATCCTCACTTATACATTTCTTGGGAAATTTTTGTTGTGTAAAGATTATTGATCAAGCCTACTTCTACTAATATTGCAACTGAACTATTTATAGTTCAGTAATTGAAAGTTAGGGAAGATAACAGTCCAAGAATGGATGGAAAGGTCATTTGAAATAAGATTATTTTTATTGGGTGAATGTCATGTCCTTAAACTATGTTGAAAAGCTAGTGTAACATCAAATGGGGTGGGATATGTGTTATTGGTATAGGTTAAATTGACAGGCTTTTAGTGTATAAACTTTAAGATTTTCTATGTTGAGAGTGTAAATTAGACTTGCATCACACATGGAAATATGATGTCACTATACTTGTAGATCAAGTGAGACTAAACTGTTAGAACTGCTATGGGGTGTCTTTATGAGTACAATTGTGTATTATAAGAAGTAGTGGTGACTTTGTTGACCAAACCAGTTACAACAATACCAGAGATATTTTATTTTCCTGATACTCAACAATAACATAAAAATGATCATTTTTGGGGTTATTTGCCATTATCTTAGATTAAACATTTATATTATCTTTTTGGTATATAAAAGGGTTTTATTTATTTCTGATATGAGCTTACAATAGTTCTAAAAGCTATGGCAACAAGCAAAAAAATTCAGATTTAGACAAAATGAACTCAGATTTAAATGAAATTAAAAATAAACAAATTTATATTGATTTACTTTAGATTTGGATTCATTTCAATTTTGTTTAAATCTGAATTGTTTTTGCTTGTTGCCATAGCTTTTAAAACTACTGTATATAATTAAATAATAAATTATGTCATTTGAGATTTTGTAAAGAGATTTTACACTATATATTTTATTATTAAACTAAAGGTTGTTATTAGCCTTTTATTGATTTAAAATAAGATGGTAAATTTGAGATGTTTTGATATAAAGTGATAAGTAAAAAATGACTTATTATTTATTTTTGTTTTTGGTATCTGGATTTTGTAGCAAAAAATACCATGTTAAAAAAGCAATATATTGTTTTCAATATGATCTAGGCTACCAAAAAACAACTATACTAGTTATCACAGTAGAATTATCCATACCATGTGATAGCTAATCATCATTATTCATATCTCTAGCTCTTGGTCATATAAATAACTGCTTGTTAAAAAGATATTTGATGTTGGACATGATGTCATGGGTCCTTGAAATTGTATTACATCTTAAATTTACTCTGTCAGAAAATATTTATAATTTTATTTAAATTTGCTGAAAATTGTAGTCCAATATTTGAATTTTTGTTTACCCCCCTCAAAGAGGGTATTATGTAGTCCAATGTTCAATTGTCTTTATTTTAGCGCATTGGGGTACAAATTTCACCCCAATTTTAACATTTTTAAAACAATGAAGCTTCATATGAGCCTTTGGTGCTGAGTATTTTTTTGATCTATAAAATAATAGTTCAATTATTTGGAATTACTTTAAATAAACATGTGCATTTTTACAATGCAAAAATTCAATTTTTAAAAATACTTATTTTAGAATGGCAACCACTAGTTGACTCTATTTTTTCCATCAATACATAATATTACGTATGTGAATATTAGAAAGATAAACTACTTTGTTTTACTAAAATTTGTATAACCATAAGGCTACAGTTGTGTGCACTTTACATAATATATTCATAACTATAATAAATGAACACAACCATTTTTTACCCCAGTCCAGAAAACACATTATAAACAAAGATGAACTCAAATAACACAAACACCAAAAAAGTATATATCATAAGTTGGGAATATCATGTTAATAATCAGTAAAACAAAAGTTTATGTGCCCACCATGGATTGAACGCAGGACCTTCAGATCTTCAGTCTGACACTTTCCCAACTGAGCTATATTTTTTAAAGGGAAACACAGGTTTATTAGGGTTCAGAGACGGTGTTTAAAAAGAAACACGGCCGTGGGGGGGAGGGAAGTGAGGGATATCAGAGGAAGGGGTAGCAGTCTGCAGGCCCTCTGTGTGCCTGTCTTTTCATTGAATGACTCCCTCAACTATGAGGTGAGATGAGTCCACAATGGTATCCATAAGTTTCCTGTTCTCAGGAATTGTGTGGCAAATTTGTCTGTACGGATCATAGTATTGTCCATTAGGGAGCGGAATTTCTCCTTCATGAGTGACACCAGGTTAGGTCCATTGTCAAAAATTACATCTATACAGGTAGTGTGGATGGTCCACAGTGCAAGATGATAGGCAACTGCTCAAACTACTGAGGGTTCCCACTTGAGACTCCTCATTGAGAAGATGTCAAACTTTGGTTGAAAATGGACAGAGAGGTTCAGCATGTGGGCAACTTCTGTCCAGAACCGCGACACAACTATACAACCAAAGAATTTGTGCTCCAGATTGGCATCTTTGAATGGGCAAAGCCCACACTGGAAAATTGGGTGATCCACTGGGAATGTTGAATCACTCCAGAAGGCCTTGTTGAACAGTCTCCAAGTCAGAGTCTGTGCAGCTGTTGTCACCATTGGTACCTGCATCAGAGAAGCCTATTTCTTTGGGGGTGATTGTGACCAATCCGCCGGCTTCTACCCACTTGCAAACCACCTTGGGGTATTCTGGCTTGGGCTTTGGGTCTTGAACAACCTTCTTCCCACACTTGGACACCACCATCTTCCGACATGTGACAATGCTCTTCATATCCAGAATATAATTGATCTGTCTATTTATGTCTGCCAGATGCAAGCCCTTGAGGTCCCAATTCTGTGGACCAGCAGATCAAGATTTTTAGAGATTTCCCATTTAATGACTTGCATTATTGCCAAGCAGCGGCGCCAATACTCTGGAGTGTCTTTGGGGGGTGTGAATCTCTTTCTCTTCAAGAACCATTGTCTTAGTCCAAATGTCAAAGATTTTGTGTATCTGGATAGCCTGCACCCAGTTTACTGCTCTGCCTGCTGCTGGTAAATCAGTATGAGCAGCCAGTAGTTCCCTCAGTCCTTTCTCCCACATCATTTGGCAATGCTGGACATGATCTATCAGACCCAGTCCTCCTGCTGACCTGGGGAGGGAGACCACTGCCATTTTTACGGAGGATGTATTGAGAGTACTTCACAAGAAGTTGCGGGTCATGGCTGACAGCTTCTTCTCAAAGGCTTTGGAGAAGGATACAATGTGTGCTACATACCAAATCTTAGAGAACACAAAGATGTTGAGGGCAGTAACCTGTCCAATTACATTGAACCGGAAATGGTGCCACCCGTTGATCTTGTTAGCAATAGCCTTAAGGAAAATCTGTTCATTGGTTGGCAGATTAATATCCATAGAGTTGAATCATACTCCCAAGTGTCTAAAGGCTTCACGGGCTGGGATAGGCATGAGGCCATGTGGTGGTGCAAAGTTTGGCACACCTATTTTAACCAGTGTTATCTTTTCAATGTTAACCTTTGCGTTAGATGCCCTCTGGTAGAGCTCCAGAAGGGTTGTCAGCTTTTGTGAGTCCTCCTTTGTGGTCAGGCCAACAATAGTGTCATCTGCAAAAGCAGCCATACAGAGTGCTTTCTGACTAGGATGAGTGAAGCCTCTCAGCCTAGCATTTTCAGCTACCAAGAACAAGTTTGCAGCAAAATTGAACAGGATAGAAGACAGAGGATCCCCTTGTCTCAATCCCTGACAAATTTCAATGTTCTCAGTCAGGTCATCATTGACAATAACGCGCGCCAGAAAGTTCAGGTACAGCGTCTTTATCCAACAATTCCATACCTCCGGCAGGTCTACAGCCCATATACTTGCATAGAGATATGACCACAATACAAGATCATTCACCTTATCCATGTTCAGAAATAGCAGGTAGCCCTTATTTGATTTAACCCTATTCTGGAGGGTATTTTGGACCATGTGAATATTATCCCAGATAGAGCGGCCACAGACAAAGCCAAACTGCATTGGGTGTAGGATCACATCTGCAATCTTCATGATTCTGTTAGACAGAATCTGGGTCAGCAGTTTGTAATCCGCGTTGGACACAACAAATTGGTCTCCAGTTCTTAACATTGCTCCCATGACCCTTGTTCTTGAAGAGGAGGAAAATTGACACCTCGTTCCTCTCAGGAAATTGGGTGGCTGAGGAAAAAACACAGTTGAAGAGTCTAGTCAGATGGGGTACTATCAGATTTCCAATAGGCTTATACACATCTGCTGGAATACAGTCTGGACCTGGTGTTTTACCATTTGGGGACTCTTTAATGGCTGCAAGATTCTCCTCCAGTATGATGTCTGCTGTCAGAGGTCCACACATTTTTGGGGGACATTGTGTGAGCTCTGGACCAGCTTCTATCATTAGTGAAGAGAGGGCATCCTCATTCACATCTGCATGAGCATACAGAGTGGAGTAGAACTCCTGTATCTTTTTCTTAATCACGGATTTCTCTTTAGATTTCAGACCACACCCTGTATCAATCTCAGTGAAAGGAGATCCCCTCTGACGTTGAGCAAGGCTAAATAGTCCATCCTTTGTAGATATTCCAAAGCTACATTGGAATTTATATGTTGCGTTGGTCTGACGGCGCTTTTCAATGGCCATCTGTAGCTTTTTGATCTGGCAATAGAGAGTGTTGAACTTCAGAATGTCCTTCTTGGCCACTTTGTTAAATTCTTTCTCCAAAGCATGCAGTGTTGTGAGCTCATTGTTTGCTGCCTCCTCTGAAAAGAGATGGTGGATGATTGAATCTCTCTTTTAATGCCCAACCATGTGTCACTGGGTGACTGCACTGGGCCCATCTGGGGGGAGGTCATTGCCAGGATGGCTCTCTCAATCATCTTCTTCTATTTGTGGTTACAAAATGTGGACAGGCGTATAATCCACCGTTGTGTAGCACAACAGGTGACACCAGAGTTCCAATCAATATACACAATATTGTGATCTGAGATATGGTCTACCTGAACCTGGGATTCAGTGAATTTCTCTGAAATAATGCCAAAGATTAGGATATGGTCCAGTCTGGCGCCTGACACTGGGAACCCATCCACATAACCCCATCTTGTCAGCTGGGTGAGGTACAGGTTTTCATTGGCAATAGTCTCTACTACCCCTTGTGCTTCCGGAAACTCCTCCATCAGATGCGCAAATAGATGATGTTGCTGTTAACATGGGTAAGTGTCTCTTTGGTTATTGGTGTATGTGTTGAAATCCTCACCATAAAGAGTATGGTCAGGGAGGTCAAGTGACGACAGGATCTGCCATCCTTCCCTACTTCCCTGGGTTCCACCAGGTTCCAGGTATACACCAACAACTGTAAGGGTCTTATTGTTTTTAACATCTCTGACTTTTGCCACTAGTTTTCTGCCCTCTAGGTGTATAGCCACAAAGCTGATGACAATATTGTCTTTCAGGGCCACAATTGCTATGTGATCCATCCAGAGTCTGTTCAGTTTACTCTCTCTTGACCACATGTGTGCTGCCGGGTCTGGTGAGAAGTCTGGTTTGGTTGCAAGTTGTTGAGCCTGGATCTCTGTCATAATCACCAGGTCAATATTATTATTTGTTTTTAGATAGTGTAGTTTCTCCTGCCTCAATTTCAACGTTGCAATTCCCCTCATGTTGATAGTTGCAATCCTCATAACTGATTGCCCAACCCACAGGTATGAGGCGCTACATCAGCAGGGGGGGTTTGTTGGTTGGGGAGGTTAGGGGATGAATCATCCATGATGGAGGACTCCAGGTTCCACTTTCTCTTAGCAAGGAAGGGGCCTGGGGCCATTTTAGCTGAGGCCTGAGCTTCAGCCATCTCTGCAGGACTAAAGTTCTATTTCATGTCATCTACATCCATGGAAGCAGCATGAGGGATTTTCATGGTGTGCTTGCTAGTTGGTTTATGGTTCACAGTGGGCTTAGGGTTCATAGTAGGCTTGGGTTCACTAAGAGTGTTGATTTCACTAGGAGGGTTGGGTCTAACAGTCTTGCCCTTCTTAGGTTTCTGGTTCCACGTAGCCTCTGCTTCCTTCTTTCACTCATAATGTGTTTTTGGGTAGGGGAGTCCTGCTGGGGGAGCTCAACCTCAGACGGGCTGTGGGATCACAGAAGAGAACTATGACCTCATTGTCAAATCTTGACGCCATCACAGCCCAAGCTTTAGTGTGTCTCTGAGCCAGTGCAGCTGTATTGGCTAGTAGTTCATGAGGATGAGAAAAACTAGAGGGTATCCACGCCACCAAGTTTGGGCAAAGAAAGATACAATTCTTGGTTCTAGTTACACCATCATCTGGCTCATAGATGATGTCCCAGTAGTAAGCATTCTGTCTGTGATGACAGTGACTGAGTTTATGATCTAATCTGTAACAGAACCAACATACTTGTCTCTCTCCTTTCATTTAAACTGCAATTACTTTGGGATTCCCAGGAATACAGATGAAGCGTGGAATGGAGATCTTTTCCTGAACTGTGGGAGATGGGTCCAAAAGAGTATGGATTGTAGTAGGCACAAAGTTAGATGGCAGTATATCTGCACATTCAGTGTGCCATGCCACTATGTCCCCATAATAGCAAAGACCGGTTTTGATAGCATCTTGTACCCACGCGCTATCTTCACATTCAGTTGGTATGTTAGTGAAAGATATCCACTTGGTACGCTTGTTGATAAAAGAGGTCCGCTCTATTTGGATGTGTCCTCCTTTGTTGCTAATGCCTTTCTTTTCTGCCTTGTCTCTAGACTCTGCATCAGAAAACCCTACATCCAAATAGTTCTGCTTGATAGCATAGTGAAAGCAAAGCTGAGCATTTGGAAATTCACTCTCAAAGAACATCTTTATGGCTTGCATATACCCTTCATGGTCACTCTTAGGCAGTTCATGTAATGACAGGCAGATTGCATTGTTTATTACTGACTTGGGTGCCATACAATCCATAGCAGGGCCATTCAGTTTTTCACAAACATATTCTTCAAAGGGCATGTCACCTTTCCATGCTCCCTTATTGTTGCACAAGGAGCTATAAGTGAACCCCTCCTGCTGGGCCTGACTCTTACGCTTTGGAGGACTAGCATGGGCCAGAATTACGTTCTGGCCAATCCAGAAGATTGCCTCTTCCTTGGTGTACCCCATCTTGACCCATTTGATCAGTTCAATAGGGTCAAGGTTCTGGCAATGAAACTTGGATGCTTGTTCCAGTTCAACTCTCATGTCAGTCTAGGCCTTGGCTATGGGCCAGTCCATGTCTTTTTCCAGCCATTCAGCAGCCTCATCAGGAGAAAAACCTTCCAGGATAAACATAGCCACCTCCTGAAAGCTCTGGCCTCTTGCTGTGCACCAGTTCTGAAGATCAATTAGACTCCACTTCTAATTCTTGAAGATGAGAGCTTCCTTAGCATCCACCTCATTGTCAATCCATTCAGCTGCTTCACCAGCTGTCATGCCAGCTGAGAGGAACTCAAATGCCAGATCCAGGGAGGCAGAGACTTACATCCACTCCTTAACCTCATGCACCTTGAATCCCTATGTGGTTCATTCCCTGGCCAACTTGGGGTTATGCTGTTCCGTTCTGAGTTGGTCAGCCTCAGCCAGCATGAACCCTGTTTCAGACCAGGTCACGGCTGCCTCCACATTGAATGTATGTACAAACCACTACACAGCCTTCAGAAAGCCAAATCCTGTAGCCTTCCATTTAAGCCAGTGTTCAAGGAGGAACTTTACCATGTTCAAATGTGCAGTCTTACTGTGGAGAGACACATCTACTCCAGAATGTGCCCATGCCATGGCCTCATCAACTGAGACTTGTGGTTTTCCCAGTACCACATCACAGTAATCAGATAGCCTGAGTCTTTCCATTTGCATGCTGATGTAAGGGATATTTGTAAAGGGGCCCCACTCTAAGTATGTTGTAGGTGTCCAGCTTGCGTTAACCAGATGGGCTGCCTGGGTGCAGTCCAGGCCCTTGATATCCCATGCTTGTGCTTCAAGGGGGGTGAAGTTGGTTTTGACCCATGAACTGCAGTCCACTGGGTTCCACTCAAACTTTGCCCACTCTCTTGCATTATCCAGGGTGATATCAGCTTTTGCCCATGCCCAGGCTGTAGCGTCAGGGAATACTTCAAAGTAGGATTTGGCCTCAGCAGGGGAGAGTCCCTGTGCCAAGATTGCTGCTGCATGTTCTCCAGGAAGACCTGACTTGATAAATTGAATGATCTCAGAAGCAGGATACCTTCTTTCCACCCAAGGTTTGGCCTGTATAAAGGGAATGCAGAAACAGACTATATATGCAATGAATTCAAGGGGTAACCCTGTATTGATCCACGCCAAAGCCTCTTCACTTGGGACTTGATGCTTACAAAAGATCACCGCAGTGTCAACATCAACTCCAGCGCCATGCCACTTGGAGGCTGCACTTACAGTAAATTGGTTTCTAAGCCATATCTTACCCTGCACTAAGGATAGGCCAATTGAGCACCATTTTATAATGTCCTGAAGGCAGATGCCTTCATCCTCCCATACCTGGGCTACCCTGTTATCAATATTGTATCCTGCCAGGAGCTCTTGGAAAATCTTCTGGCGGCCCAGAATTTCTCACTTCTGGCGTGGAGATAGTGAGTCATGAAAATCAGCCAAATCCTTGGCATTCACATGGTTCAGCCAATCAGGATCATCTATTTCCCCTCCTGAATCCTCTTCCTCCTCTGAATCCCCCTGAATTGCGTCATCATATGCAATCCAGGTTCCTTGGGGCCCGCTTTACCTGTTGTCTTCAGGCTCGTGCCACTGGGCCTCCCAGTTGACTGGTATGTCAACCTTGGGCCCAGGCGCCTTGATTGGCGCCATCAAAGCTGACCCATCCTTTCCTTTAACTTTCTTTCCGCCCCCAGTTTTGCTATCAACCATATACGCTGCAAGTGAAATACCTGTTGTTTTTTTAAATCTGTTCAACAATTGGTTGCTTTAATTCAAATAAAGTGACGCTTAGTGGAGAGAGTTTTTTTAAAAAAACTGATCTATAGCCGCAAAGCTGTTAGAGAGGAAAGAGTCTGTATTTTTATATTACCAGTCTTATACTCTATCAATGTTAAGTACTATTCTTTAGAAGGAACACAGATTTTATCAAGGTTCAGATGTGTGGTCTAGTACTAATCTTTATTAAAGGGTGGTGGGGAAGTCTCATAATCTACCAAATGAGCCTAAAAATCTTTATAAAACTTTGTTAAAGCTCTTATGAGCAGGAGTATAAATGACAATGGCTTTAGGGAAAGTAGGGATATGTGGGGTCAATTTTAATGCTTCATTGTTATTGGATTGTCTAGCCAGGCTATGCTGGAAACTCCAACTATATATACAGTCCAATAAATGGCAGTTACACAAAGGCAGGACTACTTGAAAGTCTCATGAATCAAACCTGGGTCCCCTGGGGCCAATTTGGAATACCTCTGCCAACTTGGGCACACCCAGGCCTGAATGAGCTAAAAAGCTTGGTGAGAAAAATTGTTTAAAGAATATTTTCATTTAGATTTTCTTACTTAAGACATTCATATAAATCTGAAAGGATTTTATTTTAAAGATCAGAATATATATATTGAATTTTTTAATGGGCCATTAAATAGTTATATTAATCTAGACTTTTTATATAAAAAACAAAAGTATTTTGGCACTTTTAACTTTTAACCTTTAATAATCAAAAAATTATTAGGCTTTGTAAATTTTTAGAGCCCTAAAGTTGTTTTTATTTCTGTTTCATTAACATATACAATAGTTTTCAAACCTAATGAGATAAACATATATTATCCAGTTTAGAACCCATAGATTCAGTCACACAACAAATTCCAACTGGAACCAGTTTTAGGGAAATTTACTCAATAAACTTCCATTTATCTAAGTCTACAAAACAAGATAGTTAATCACACAATGAAAGTAAAGTCAATTACTGAATTCTGGAAATGAGACAGCAAAAAATGGAACCCATATTCAAAACAAACACAAACCTGTCACATCCTGAAGCAATTTAAATCAAATATGATAATGATTGTGTAGCAAAAATAATACAAACAGAGAAAAAATGAGGTTCAGTCACAAAAGTGATAAACTCAAACATAAAATAACTCACTCTTTGAAAATATTGATTATTTTTGGGACTCAAATTGGAACTTAGTAGACTTGAGGAGTGAATACACCAAAATCTATTCAGGAAACTACAGCATTATTTTCAATGTACATGCTTCTAAATTTAGCCATTTAGTTCTGAGAGAATGTCTCAGAAAGGAGCACACATTGAATTAAAATTAATACTCTGGAAATGCTTTGCTTTTCTGTTTTTGATAGATTTTTTTTGCTTTTTTGTTTACAATGAGTTTCACATGTGAAGATAACTTTGAAATTATCAAGGAAAAGTACCAGGAGCACCTTTAAGATAGGGCTGCTAATTAAGGGAGTATAACTGACATGGACCCTGTGTACACCCAACTAAACTTAAGTCAAAATGAGGCCAACTTGTATGTGTCACCAGGCCCATTCATGGGAGGCTTTTTTGACAGCCAGTATGGTGATCCCGAGACCAGGCCTAACCTGTGTCTGTGCCACATTTTGAAGACTAGGTAACTGCAGTTACCTCCAGCCCAATCAAACCATTGTTTGACAATTTGGGCCAATAAAATCAAGCCCTGACCAACCTGGGTCCCCTTTAGCCCAATGGGCCCCAAAAACAACACCTATTAACCAATGAGGTCATAGAGTAGATTATGGGTCTCAAACAGAGTGGTATGACATTTGCCAAAATTGCCACCTGTCTACAATTTACCAAGGCAGTAATAAGATGTGAATTCTGTGCCCTCTTGAAGAGAGGCAGTGAAAAGCTTACCAAGAAGCTAAAGAAGCATGTTGAATCCCAGATCAAGGATGCCTATCCTATAATGATTGCCCTTTTCTAGCCAAACCCTTACCTCCAAATGACTGAGGTCCAGCTCCTACTTGGTGTAATACCCAAGTATTGAGGATAAAACTTTATTAACTTAAAAGGGCAGGTTAGGCAACTAGAAGCAGTTCAAGGTGTAGACAATTTAATAGGGATTCATTACCAGACAGAAGACTTTGGCAATGGCGTTGCATGGCCCAAGGCTGCCAACAAGGTACACTAGCATATCCAAGGGTATCACAATTAATTATCCAAGTTGGGGATTAGGTGAGATGACACCAGAGGAGTCCACAGGTTTTAATCATTTTGAGTTGATTTGTGTTATGTTGTCTCATGATAAAATATTCTTTTGGGTCCCTGTGGTTTAGGTCTAAACTAAGAATAGGCTGGCTGGTTGCCCCCTATCCCAAGGTAAGCTGTCAAGACAGCTGTGAAAATGATATAATTCATCTTCTGACTTGGAGGAAGGGTAATAGGTCTAGTAAGATCACTTGCTTAGCCTAGGTAGAGGACTAATTAATTTGATAAGATTGAGGAAGATATTCACTCAATGTAAGCACAAACTATCATTGAGGGGTTTGTCTTTATTTATAATAGTTTTCAGGGCCCATAATAACCCTGATAAATAACTAAAAAACATTAAAACTAAGTGATAAAAATTTGCAATTGCAAAATTTCCCAATTGAGCCTGATAATAAGGTCTCAGTAACGCATGTCACTATTTTCCAAATGCCAAATTTGATGCCCTGGGGACGCCTGCACCTGGAGACACCCTCAGAGGCGGCCTTTACCTTCAAGAATACTTTTTATTAGTCAAAACCCTCAGAAGTTGGGGATTTTGGCCCCAAAAGCCCTCTGAAAGACCACAAGGTTTGGCTCATGCACCAGGGTCTAAAAATAATGTGTTTCCACCCCTGGTCAACCAATCAGAAGATTTCATTCCAGGAAACAATGAAATGTGACCAGCTGGCCAATCAATATGCCCTGTCAAGCCTAGAGTCAACTTTTCAGCAGTATATAGCTGGGGAAGTTGGAAACTCCTTCCCTGATGACATCACTAAATAAAACTTTTGCTGATTAATGCACTCTGAGCCTTTATACTTTGCAGAAGTTTACTATATTATAATAAATTTCATACTGTTGGTGCTATCAAATAGAGAGTACCTTCAGTATTAATGCCATTGCTGGGAAATGGAGCAACTCCTTGCTGCCTCTATCTCACCAACGTTAAACCTTGTTCCTTCTCCCAGAGTGCTGGATCAGGAAATATCTCCTGATCCTTCCCCCTTTATCTCCTTTCCTGGTGTCCCTCTGCTCTGCCAACTTGCCTTTTTGAGTCAGCCCATGAGCGCCAATACTGGAGAACTCCCTCTTGTTCCTTTCATTCCTTCATATGACTACAGCAAGCTTGGGTTTTCTTACTTGACCATGCTGGGGCTTGCTGAACAAGTTATCCTCCACATTGGAGTGTGGCGTCCTTGGGCCACTGCTGCCAATTATGTGATGAGGATAGCCCCTGTCATCTACTGGCCCTTCCCCTCAATTGAAGGTTCTCCTGGGAGCAACCCAGGCCATGGCACTAGTGGGCCTGCAAGGCATGATTATTGGAAGGCATGGTATTAGGGAACCAAGAGTCTGAGTTGCATCTGTTATTTCCTATTTTGGATTGGCTTGGGTGGCTGGCAATTGAGATGGTTTGTCTGGATCCCAGTTTGCATTGGCATACTGAAAGTTGGGCCTTCTTAATGCATCCAAATTCCTTTACTGAATTTGGTGAATGACTTTCATTGTTGAATAGCCTGTCAGTCCATTCCCCATTTGATAGGCTCCCAACTTGGGCAGCAGTTCCTCTCAAGTTTGGCTTTGGGGAAATTGCCTTTTCTGGTTTCCCAATTTTTCAATTTCCCCAAGGAGTGGAGGGGGATTGGTCTGCTGGCATGGTAGGGTAAGGGGTTGCTGACATCAGGTTCACAGGAGTGCACACAGGCTGGCTTGCGGGTGGGACTGGCAAGCGTGGTAGGTGTCTGCATGTTGGCGGCAGGCTACTGCGTGGTGATGGCATGTATCTGCTTGGTGGCAGCGGATGTCTGCTTAATGGCAGCAGGTGTCTGCACGTTGACAGGGGGCAACAGTTTGGTGGTGACCAGCTTTTTTGTGGTGGCAATGGGCAACAGCTTGGTGGTGGCGGGCTTTTGCATGCTGGCAACATGCATCTACTTGGTGGTGGCATACATCTGCTCAATGGCATCTGCACGTTGATGGCAGGCAATAGTTTGGTGGTGGCAGGCGTCTGCTTGGATGATAAATTTTTATTGTGTATTTTAAGTTCTGATGGGAATTTTATTTTGTGTATTCTTCTCATATTGTTGGTTTGAGACATTTGTGGAACCTCTTGTGGCCTAGATTGTGGAATATATATTTGTTTTTGCCATATTGGACTCAAGTAGGTTACATGACTACTAGTGTCAGGAATATTCCTGACACTTGAGCTCCACAGCATATTTATTGCCTGCTGCACTGCACAGCTCTGGATGCATGGGATTGCTGTAATCCACCCCCTAGCCAATAAAGTTCTCCCCCCACAACCCAGTCCTTCAACTAGTCTACCCTCTCCACTCCCACATTTTGCCAAATAAACCTTGCCCCCAACCAATTTTTTAATTATATAATATACAATGATTTAACTTTTAGGTTTTTATTGTGATAAAATATATTTTATATTTAACTACAGTAATAATTGATTTTAATAAGCCCCAAGTTAAATTCAGCTACTTTAATATTTATTTATTCTATTTATTTTTATTATAAATTTAATGCTTTTGTAGAGCTACAATCAAGTGAATTTATAATAGAAATAAATAGAATTAATAAAAATAATCATCTTATCACATATATGCTCTGAAATACATTGTTTACCTATAAAACCCAAAAGTTATTATATTTTATAATAAAGTTGTGTTCAGCATATAATTAGCATACCGATTTCTGAAAAAATTATGTTGTACTTGGACAAACCATGTCACTTAGAATACCTGGAGTGGGATGATAGATACAGTAGATTTAAAAGCTATGGCAACAACCAAAAATACCTCAGATTTAAACAAAATGATTTCAGATTTAAGCAAATTCCAACTATCAGGTTAAATATACACTCTGTTAACAGGGATTTTTGGCGTTAATGGACAAAATGGATCAACACAGCAACAAATTTCTCACACACCAAGAGTGACTATTCAAAATACAATCCAAAATACAACAATTCACAAACAAAATGGTGAGTTGACCTTCAGTGTATACTTGTTTACCATATAAATTGGTGAAAAAATACACCCAAGCACAGTGAGTCAAAACTCAGACAAAAAAACACAATGGTGTTGCAACTGAGTTTCCCTCCTTGCCTGTCAACATATCTTATAATACACAGGGGCGCTTGATGAGTTTCCCCAAGGCACATCTAACAACATGAATCAATCTAATGATAATGTCAAATTGTGGGCACTTCCTTCTAATTAGGAGTGCTCCCAATTCAACCTGCTGATCCCTGCACAAGTTATTCCTTGGCTTTGAACCTTACATGGAACTTGCCACTATGCCACCCCCTTGTGGCCTGGTGGCTTTCCCCATATGGTATATTAATCACAGTATTCTATAATAAACAATATCTTATTCTATTCATTATTGTCCTTTCTATTGGACTGTTGTCTTCCCCAAATCAAATATTGAATCCTCATTGGTTCAGTTGAAACAGTGGTAGCAGCGGTAGGTTCACAACCTACCTATAAGAAAAATCCCCCTCAAGAAAGAACAAAGTACAGGATGTATGGCTACTCCCCATCAAGAAACTTTCCTGCCAATCCCCAAGGGGGACATCCCCAACAGGTACGTCATCTATCAAGATCAACTGGTACTTACAAGTGTGTACAATTGCCTCCTCCTGGGGAAGAGCAACAAAAGCATCACTCTGCCTCATTTGGACTTTTTTCAGCACATGTTAAACCTCCAGCTTGAGTTTTTTGCGAGTGACATGGAAGGGGCTGACATTGTTAGCTGTCTCCATTATACAGAAACCTGCCTTTGCATCTGCCAAGTGCCTGAGCCCATGTGGGTTGCCATCACATCTGGGCGCCTTAATGGGCCTGCTGAAGTATGGTTCACCAACTGGGCCAGCCAAGAAATGGAAATTACCTGGGTGTTGTTCAGGGATGCCGCAAAGTCCTGCTAAAGTGAAACATTTTCACCCATTGTGGTGGGAACTCCCCTCCTGGCCATTAAACAGACTGGGTCTGTTCCTGAATATCTTGCCGCTCCAGAAGTTGTGACTTATGGGAACACCATGCTTCTTACCTTGATAATTAACGGGCTTAACCCCCATTTCTGCAAGTGGATTCCCTTAGGTTGCTGTACCTCCATTGACAACTGCTACAAGGCCATTGTGAAGACCAATAACCATGCTTCAATGGGCTTCTGTAGGTACAATGACACACCACACCAGCCTTGTCTCACATCTGGAGTGCCCACAACCAAATATGCTGCTGCTAATCCTGTCAGCAGGAGAATGGGGCTAAACACCCCTGCAAGGGGGAGCTCCAGTTAGCTTGGATTGAGGACCCAGTAAAATCCTGGGGGTTGTAGATACAAGAGGTTCTTTAACCCCATTTGACCCTCATTCTCAATCCCTCCTCACAAAGAACCCCTTTGATTACAATGTGCATGAAGTTAAAGCCCTCAACTTATTTCAGGTCCACAGCAACAACCCTTTTCTTCAAGCAAGCCATTCTTCAAATAAAGTAACCCACTTGGTCTATCCCTTGTGTTTCTGTGGGAACACCCACAAATTGTTGGTAGACACCGGGGCCAACCACACTATGGTGGACCAGGCGTTTGCTGATGCACAGCAGTTAGATCATGTATCTAGTAGATTCAAGGCAGTAAAAGTAGCTGACTCATGCAGAGTAGCAATCACCCACAAGATGGTCCCCTTCTCTGTGAGAATGGGGAACGTCCAGGTTAAGCTCTCTGGGCCATAATGCTAGGGCTCAGCCACAACATCATTGCTGGCCTTGACTGGCTCTGGAACAAACACTCATGTATTAACTGGGATACATCTGTAATCACCCTGAACAGAAATGGGGTGGGCTTCCAGATTTACCCTGTTGAGATGAGCAAACTACTCCATGACACTGTATTTGTCAGGCTCACAGAAACAGGCACATACAACTTCAAAGGGGGAAGCTGGACTTTAATCAGTGCTCAGTTGAAGTCATCTGCTCCAAACCCACTGTGGCCCCTCCCTTGACCACTTCACCTCCACCAGCACTTGTTGCACTCCTCAAGGAATACAAGGACTTTTCAGTGAAACACTGGACCAACTACCCGCTCCCCAAGAAATATAACATGCTGTTCAATTGCAAGAGTTGCTGCTCAAGGCACGTCCTCTTTATTGATTGACACCCAAGAAAGACAAGACTCTCTGTCAACACCGTGTGAATGTTCTTGATAAGGACTTCATCTTCCCCTCCCTCTTGTCATATGGGGCTGCAGTCTTCTTTGTAACTAAGAAAGACGGGTCTCTTTGATTGGTAACCAACTACCACACTCTAAACAAGGTGACAGTCAAAAACAAATACCCTTTACCGCTAATTGACAGCTTGTTTGATACACTTGCAGGTGCAAAGGCCTTCAGTAAGCTTGGTCTCACCACAGGGTACAGCCAGGTCTGCATTGCACCAGGGGAAGAGGCAAAAACTGGCTTCTGCACACACTATGGATTGTTTGAGTGTTGTGTCATGAACTTTGGAATGAACAACACTCCCTCCACCTTTGATATATTGATGAACAAAGCATTTGAAGATCTAATTGGAGAATGTGTTGTTGTGTACCTTGACAACATTATTTTCTTCATTCAAGATCAAATCACACGCCTCCAACACTTTTGTGCTGTCCTTGACACCCTTCAAAAAACTCCAGTTAAAGGCCAAGACTTCCAAATGCAAATTTCTCTGGTCAGAGCTCTTGTTCCTTGGGCACATTATCTCTGCCCAAGGGATAAAGCCCAACCCTGCCAAGATTAAGGCAATCATAAGCATGCCACCCCCTGCTGATGTGGGTCAGGTGCATACCTTCTTGGGCATGGTTGCTTATGTGCAAAAGTTCATCCCCAACTGCAGAGAACTAATTGCACCCTTACTGAGCTCTTAAACACAAAACAATGCTTCCACTGGACACCTTCCAGAGATCAAGCCTTTGAGACATTGAAACAGAGACTTACAACTGCACCTGTATTGCAATTCCTCAATTGGAACTGTCAATACAAACTTGATACTGATGCCTCTGATAGATTCATAGGGGGCGTGCTAAGGGTGGAAACTGATAAGGGCGTCTTGCTTCCTGTGGCTTAAAAATCCAGGAAGCCCACCAATTTGGAGCAACACTACCTCATATATGACAAGGAGTTAGCGGCAATTGTGCACTGTGTTGAGAGTGGCACTGTTACTTGGAAGGGACCACCTTTCCATCCTGTGTCCTGACCAATCATAAGTTTCTTCAGTACTTCAATACCCAGTCACACTTAACTCAACATCAAGCAGGCTGGGTCAAGCGCCTGTCCCCCTATCAGTTGTGTATCAAATATAAGCCTTGGAAAGAACTTGTCACAGCCAACGCCCTCTCCAGACTGTATGTAGCATCTATCACAGGAGATAACAGCTTTGAATTAGACTAACTCATGACTTATCTACTCCTGAAGCTACCTGTTACAAAGGTCTTAATTCTATAACTATTTCCAAGCTGAAGGACAACAAGAGTCAGTTCACCACTGAAGCTGATAACATCTGCCACCAGTTGCAACAGGTGAGAAGACACCTTATATTCCACTCACCACACAGTGAGAGAATATCATACTACACTACCACCACATCTTGGATCACATCATAGGACATAAACTCTTCAAAATCATGAAGTGTAAGGGTTGGTGGCCCTGTATGCGCCAAGACATATTGGACCTCTTTGAAACATGTGTGTTGTGCAAAAAAACACATCTAAACCTGCACCTTTCAAGTCTATACTAACCATCAAAGCCATGGAAACCTTTGAGCAGTGGGCTCTCAACATTGTTGGGCCCCTCCCCAAAGACAGGCTAGGAAAGAAGTACATAATTTACGGCCATCAACTACTATACCTGTTGGCCTGTAGTGTGGGCAACCACTAATTATACTGCCACCACCATCACTTGCTTCATTGGTAAGGAAATTGTGGCCTGCTTTGGCTGGCAAAAACATATTATCACAGATGGTGGACCCAAGCTTGTAGGGCACGTCATGAAGATGTATTGCGCCAAGAATTCCCTTTAACAAGTAGTCACAACTCCCTACAATCCCCAAGCCAATGGACGCATAGAACACTTAAATGGTTTGTTGGTCCAACTGATTGCCAAGCTCTCACAGGAGCACCCCAATACTGCGTGAACTGAACACCTGCCTACTGCCTCGCTCATCTTACAAGCAAGAATTAACAGAGGCACCGGGTTCAGCTCCAGCACATTGACCTTTGGAACCCCTGCCAGCTTGACAGGGATATAACAAAGAAAATTACAATCCACAGTTCCCGGAAAACCTCCCCTGACAACTACTCCCTCCCTGATTTAGTGGTGTGCCAAAGCTCAAGCCATTGAACACAAACATATTGAGGGGGGGGTACAAAGAACTTTGAGGCAAGATACGCTGTAGGTGACCATGTCTATGACCTCAATCCCAACTCAGCCAAATTAGAGCCTAATCACTTGGGACCCTTTAAGATAGCCGTGGTCTATGATAACCACACCTACCAACTTGAAGACATCCAAGGAACCACCAAAAAGCTCCACCACAATTGCTTGCGCCCCTGCTGCACCATCCTCACACAAAGGTTGTTTGTGCAGACCTTCCCAGATCTTCTGCAGACTCCAATCCTGGTGTCTGACAACAAGCAGGGGGCAAGGGGGTGTTACAACCAAATTTTTCTCCTTGCCTGCCAATGTATCTTACAATACACATGGGGCTTTTGATGAGTTGCCCCAATACATATCTAACAACATGAATCAATCTGATGGTAATGTCAAATTGCAGGCACTTTCTCCTAATTAGGAGTTCTATAAATTTGACCTTGCTGATCCCTGCACAAGTTATTCCTTGGGCTCAAACCTTACATGGAACCTACCATGGTGCAAGCCCTATGGTCTGATAGCTTTCCCCATATGTTATATTAGTCACAATATTCTACAAAAAAGTATATATTATTCTATTTATTCCAGTCCTTTCTATTAAAATTTTGTCTTTCCAAATCAAATACTGAACTCTCAATGGTTTAGTTGCAACAATATCAACTCAATATGTAAACAAAATAACTCAATTGTTGTGTGCAATGTACTGTAATCAAGAATGATACAAAGATATATAAAATAAAACACAAGATCTGAAACATAGATTTTAAAAATATTGTGTTAGGTGCTTAAATTTGGCGTAAAATCTGGGTAAAAGGGTGGAAATTATTTTGGGTATTCTAAAATAGGCATTGTAAAACCAAAAAAACTAATTAAGAAATAAAAAATCTACAATTAGGATATTAGATGGGGAAAAATATTAATTAAATATCCTTATTCAAATAAAAGCAAAAATTAAATTTAGGGAGTAACTTAATTGAAATTTATTTAATATTTTATTAAATTCTTAAAATAGAAGGAACACAACAACAGAGTATCAATGTACCTGTTGTGCGCTGTGGGCGCAGTTGCAGTTGCCCCTGCAGGTGAAAGAACAGAGTTAGTGCAACACAAGTGCCTACTCAGGAAGAAGATGGGAGAGGAGCGTTTAATATTGAGGTTGCACTGATACAACCAGTTCAAGGAGCACAACATGCAAGGGTGCAGAGAATCAATCCTTGGGTCCCCAAGCTGACCCAGAAGCCCACCAAGGTTACCACAATCAAAACAGTCAGTAACAAAGAGATCAAACTTATCTCATATGTGTTAGACCCCATCTACCACCAGTAAGCAGTCCCAGCGGCAACTGTAGTAAGTTCAACTCCCTGGTGATTGACTCCCTGGTACTTGAAACTTTGTCAAGTACCAGGGAGTTGAGTACCGCATATGTGAATCTATTAGTATTTTTGGCTTAACCAATTTTAAGCTAATTTTTACTAGTAAATTTAGGGGTTTGAAACCAAAAATCAAGGTTAAATTTACTTGAACTCAACTCCGTTTAATAATTTGGTTAGCTAAAATACCAATTTAAGGTGCAATTTATAAGTAAATTTACTAATAGAAATGAAAAAAACCTGTGTTTGACACTCTAAAACAAAAAGTGACCAGTTTAACACTTTTTAAGCCAAATTTTAAATTTTATTAATAAAATACATATGCGCTTATATAAAAATTGTTATTTACTATTATATTTTTATTATTAGTGTCCATAGTTGTTGATTAGGCTCCCAAGTGTCAAAACTGCAGGCTTGACCTGTCAGCAAAATTCTAACCAAGCGGGTTTGTGACCTGCAATCTGATTATCCGGTCACTCAAAGCCAGACTAGGAAGTCAACTCAAATTACCAAATCCAACAACATGAACAGATGATGATCCTCTACGGTGGATACCTTGTTTTGGCACTTGACTCATTATCAGGATCAAGCCACCCCCTTCTTCCATCCAACCGTGTGATCACCAATCATGTTCCTGTTATCCATTGATTTACATAAACTATATAATCACTATCTCCCAATAAAGATTATGATCTAGCTTCTAAATATTTTTCCCCTTGTAACTCTGCTAAAACAGCACAATTACAACATTGGTAGCACAGGTAGGTTCTCCATCCTACCTTATCTTGAAAAATTCCGCCTGTTGCCCGCACATGCCGCGGCCAACAAATTCTTGACAGAATTATGTCTGGCCTCCCACCTGACTGGACTCCGTATACTCCTGGTACCGCAATACCTAATGGTTTTGTCCTATACCAAAACACAGTGATCCCGCTACCTGCCTTCAACGCCATGTCTGCACAAGGTTTCTTCCAAGCTCCGCCAGCAATGCCGCAACTAGCTGACAAAATCATCATGCCTGCCTATGTAGCCCAAAGACTATAAAGCGCCGCCTTGGAACCTTTTGCCAGGGCCAACAACAACAACACTGCCACATGGATCCAGTCTGCCCAGAGCAAGCTAGCTCAGATGGAATGCCCACAGCAATTTGGGATTGCAGAGATTTCCATTTTCCTGACCCATGATGCTGGCACCTGGTGCAACAAGTGGCATGAAGAGCACATGGACAAGAACTGGGATACCTCAAAGCAAGACTTCCTGGCAAGATTTGTGCTAAAGGACACAGCGCTCATGATCATTTGCCAAGTAAAGAACTTGACCCAGACAGAAACCGTGAAGGAACTCACCTGCGCCTACAAAGAACTCTGCCTTTGTGCACCATCCAACATGGCCTTTGACACCCCAGCCACACACCTCATGTACTACAACACTCTCAAGTTGCACGTGATGAGACATGTAAACCTGGATCAGGTGACCAACCTGCAAAGCCTATACTGTGAAGCAGAAAAAGCAGAACAGACATCCAACGCTCTGCACAAGGCACAAACTGGGAAACAAGAAAGACCCAAGGATTCCCATCCAAGCAGGCGCTTCTCTTGACCACCCCCTGGAGGCAACAGGAGCAACACCAACCACAAGTCCACGGATTCTAACAGACATGGAAATGGAAACAATGGTCAGTCAAACTGTACTCATTTCTGTGTCACCACCACACATGGCAACCAAGATGAGGGAAAAGCCCAGGGAGAGCACTAAGCAAGCCGAGCTCTCCCCACGCAACTCCTGACTTGCCCAACAATGAATACCAACCCAAGGACGTGGATCAATGCCCAATGATCCAGGTGCCCTTGGAAGACCCAGTACTGTACACTATTGCCAGACATCCCAATAAATTGATGTCCTATCATTTCTGCTTTTGCAGTTACACAGGCTCAGCACTCTTGGACTCAGGCGCAGAATGAACCTGAGTCAACAGTAGCTTTGTGGATAAGTTCAAGCTGGCCACTAATCCTTTGCGGATTAAAAATATGGTCCTGGCTGACAAACACCACATTACTGTGACAAAGGAAACTGCCCCCTTCTCTGTCACGCTTGAGAACCTTCACTCCACCATCCAAGGTCCTGTCATCAACTTTCCTAAGTTTGAAATTGTACTGGGACTAGACTGGTTACAAAAGAACAAACCTCACGTAGACTGGGCAACCTCAGTGTTGACCATCAAACGTGAAGGTGTCAACCATCAAATCTACCCTGACTCTGTGGACCAACTACTCTGCAACCACGTCTTTGTGCGTATCACAGAGACCCAGGACAAGAAGAAAGATTTAAGGTCAATTGACTGGGACTCCTGCCAGTACAAGATCATACACTTCAAAGACCACCAGGATACCTCCACGCCTCAGGACTGCAACATTGTGGCCCGCCACCCAGAAATCTTTAAGGAAGTGTTACCTGGTCTTCCCCCTGAGAAGCATATTCAGCACTCTATCCAAATCAAGGGGGCTGTACCCAAGACGCGCCCCATCTACAGGCTGACCCCAAATGAGGACAACGCCTTACGCTCCTACCTCAAGGAGGCATAGGAAAAAGGACTTATCCGCCCCTCACAATCTCCCTTTGGGGCCGCTGTATTCTTTCTGGCTAATAAAGACGGTACTTTACTCCTGGTCACAGACTACTGCACCCTAAACAAAGTTCTCATTAAGAATGTTTACCCTCTACCACTGATTGACAACCTCTTTGATGCCTTAGGAGGAGCCACTGTCTTCTCCAAGATTGATCTAACTGCAGGCTACAATCAGATTTGTATCAAGGAGGAAGACATTCCCAAAACAGCCTTCCACACTAAATACAGCTCCTGCAAATGTGTGGTGCTCAACTTTGGCATGACCAATGCCCTGTCCACCTTTGTAACCTTCATGAACAAAGTGTTTGCACCCCACATAGGCAAACACGCCCTAGTGTACCTAATTGACATAATTGTCTACAGCCCCGCAGTGGAACAGCACCACTAAGATCTGGAAGCAGTCTTTGCGACCTTGGCACAACACAAACTGTTGGCCAAGCCCTCCAAGTGCCAGTTCTTCCGTGAGCAACTATCCTTCCTGGGGCATATAGTCTCAAAGGACAGCATCAAACCCAACAGTCCAAAGATAAAAGCCATCTGCAAGATGCCACCACCCAAAGATAAGTCAGAACTCCGCACCTTCTTGGGAATGGTGGGCTATGTACAATGTTTCATACCTGACTGTGGCGTTCTGACTGCCCCATTATCCGCCATAACTGGCACCAAGTCTAAGTTTATGTGGACCCCCCCAATGTGACCTCTGTTTTAGACGCCTCAAAGAGAAGCTCACAACAGCTCCCATCCTGCAATACCCCAAATGTGACGGGGAATACCAGATGGAAACCAACGCCTCAGATGCATCCATTGGGGGAGTACTATAAATTAAAAATAGTGACAGTAACTTCCTGCCTGTAGCCTACAAATTGCAGAAGTTGACAGATGGCAAGTGTCAATACCCTATCCATGACAAGGAACTGCTGGCTATCATGCACTGCCTAGTCAAATGGCGTTGCTACCTAGAACGTCAGGAAGAATTCACAGCATTAACCAATCACAAGTCACTCATTTATTTCAAGACTCAAGCAAATCTGTCACGCCGCCAAGCGCGGTGGATGGAACTATTGGAGAGATTTAACATGATCATCCAGTACAAGCCTGGGGCTGAGCTTGCCATGACAAACGCCCTGTCCTGTCTGTATGTCTGTGCTTCAAGAGGAGAGAATGGGCTTGACCCAGACTGGCCTCTCTTAGTGCTAAAAACAAAGGACAAAGGGTTCCCCCTGGCAAAACCAACATAACCAAAGAAACAGTCATCAAGAATGAACACCTTATTGCTGACGTATATGGGACTCTTCACAGAAAGATGACTGACGGCACAATCATTCCCTACATCCCCACACATCAGCAAGTTGACACTATCCTTTGCTATCACAGAGACCTTGGACATACCAAGAGCAGAAACCTATATGAGTTCCTAAAACATAAATCTTGGTGACCAACCTTATACCGCAAGGTCCAGGAAGTCCTAGAACAATGTGAGGTGTGCAAAATGTTTGACAAAATTGAAACCCTTCCAAAGTCAGTTCATCCCATCTGTACACAACTATCTTTTAAAGTATGGGCTCTTGAAATTGTTGGCCCCATGCCAGGGAAACACAATGACAAGAAATACATCATCACCGCCATTGACTTCACAACAAAATGGCCAGTAGCCCAACCAGTAAAGGCACACACTGGCAATGATGTTTGACAATTTATTGGCAAAGAAATAATTAGCAAGTTTGGAAAGCCAGAACTCCTGATAACTGATGGAGGCAAAGAGTTAACCTCCAAAAACACCAATGTATACCTCACCAAGAATGGGGTCAAACACACCGCAACAACACCATACCACCCACAGGCCAATGGACAAGTAGAGCAGCTTAATGATAGCCTCGTGCAAGACTTAGCCAAACTCACCGCTGGGAGACCTGAAGACTGGTATAAGCAGCTACAGACTGCATTACATGTGTGTCAAACCCAAGTGAACAGATCCACCGGAAAAAGCCTGTTTGAACTGGTATACAGCACACAGCCAAATATCATTCAATAATTGACAGGACCTAAACTGGAAATTCCAAGTGAAGTCCCCCCTTGCTCAGACCCTCAAGTAATGGAGGCTAATTGCAAGCAAACAGCCAAAGAGAATGAACGTCTGCAAAAGACATTTGTCCCTATCTGCAATAGACATGAAGTTGGGGACAAAGTATGGATCATGAATGTCAACAAGAGCAAGTTACAACCTGAAAAAGTGGGGCCAGCAATCATTCTAAAGGTAAACGACAATAACACTTACCTTGTGCAAGGGCTTGGCAAACGTAAACAAGACAAACCCTTACACCATGATTGCATACAACCCTGCAAAGCAAGACAGAAACAACGAGAGACTGCCCTACCAGCTAGAGAACAACAACTAGTTCAATACAGCGCCCGGGCTCCTGACAACCTCCCTGACAACCTGCCCCCAGTGGAGGCCAACCTTCAGTTGGGGGGTGTCAAAACCACAGGCTCAATCCACCAGCAAGGTTCCAACCAAGCAGGTTTGTGACCCGCAATCCAATTATCTGGTCACTTGAAGCCAGACTAGGAAGTCAACTCAAATTACCAAATCCAACAACATGAACAGATGATTATCCTCTACAGTGGATACCTTGTTTTGGCGCTTGACTCATTATCAGGATCAAGCCACCCCCTTCTTTCATCCAACTGTGTGATCACCAATCATGTTCCTGTTATCCATTGATTCACATGAACTATATAATCACTATCTCCCAATAAAGATTATGATCTAGCTTCTAAATATTTTTCCCCTTGTAACTCTGCTAAAACAGCACAGTTACAACACAAGCACCACTATACTGGATTTAGTTGTATAGACATTAATCAAATACCCCACTTGTTTTACATTATGTCATTCCTGGGTTTTTGGATTAAGTGGTGCCACATAAATTAAGCCCAATTTATTAAGAGATTTCATATGTAATTTATAAAAAACTGAAACTTGACATCTTCTTTGTTTGACTCTATCCACTTAAACCCAATTGGTTTTGGATTTAACTAATCAAAGGCTTGGAATTAAGGCTAAATTAATATGTGACACACTATGAGCGCCACTCAACTTATTAACTTGGGGATTAGTACAGAGAGCTTCTTAAAGTTTTAACCAACACTATGGTAAATAAGTCACTCCTAGCTCCTCACAGCACATTATTATCACTAATAAACACATTTCCACTCATTTAATTTTTAACTTATGTTGTATTTTTTTAATTTTTGAGCATATGAAACTGCCTTGCTTTTGGGTTAAATTTCAAACCTGTTTTAAATTTAAGCAAGTTTTATATGTAAAAAACATAGTAAATTTGATGTTTCTGCTTGACTCCAGCATACTTGACAGTGAGAATTCAGCTTTTCCCAGCTGATTGACAGTGCTGAACTTGACACTTTACTATGTTTTGATTTTTCAACTCACAATAAAAAAATTCCACATAATAGTTATTTTATTTTTTTGCAATTATAATCTACTACTTTTTCTGCTGCTCTCCATATAATTTTCATATTTTTTATTTTTAATTGTACTTTTACATTGATTTAGCACTAAGATGTTATGCTGAACCTAACATCTTTGATGCTTCATAATAAATTCATTTATTTTCTATGTTTTAACCTTTATATCTATACTTTGAGTTTCTATTTTGCTTCTATTTACTTTTTTATGTTTTTTTCTTGATAAATAAAACTTTATTTGCATACTTTTCATTTAACTTTTACTTTGATTTACCTCTGTGTTTCATATCTTTCATACTATTTTATTTATAAAACTAAACTTTTCTTTAGACAAGATCAAACAAGAACAGCCAACAGCCCAAGCGCCAAGCCTCCAAGGGCTCTAAAGAAACTGCCTCCACTCACAAGCGTGCCAAGAAGCCTGCAAAGGCAAAGTCTTTCACCCCATCTCCTCTCACTCCATCTCCTCCTACTCCTCCCCCCCCTCCACCCTCATCTTCCACATCCTCTTCACCTTCCCCCAAAAATTTCTCCCCCAATAAATCTGATGGTGATCTTACTGTCCATTCCTTTTACCACTCAGAGGCTGACTCCAAGCCCACCAAGGAGCGCCCTACCAAGAAGTCAAAGGCTGCCAAAGAGCCCACCTCTTCTTCTGGTAAGAAAAAGGAGGCATCCAAGCAGTCCTCAAAGAACCCTCTCCCTCCCCCTCCTGATGGCTTTTCCCCCTTCTCCCTCATCTAATCCCCAAGATGAGCAGGAGGAGTACTCCAAGAAGTTCAAGCTTCTGGTCATGTGGCTTGAGATCCACTGGCCATCCACAATATCTGTAATGTGGACAGAGATTTTAAAGTCCCCAAGCACTTCCCCTGTTTTTTCCCAATTATTTCTGTAAAGGGTGGCCCTGGATATATAGCTGATAACTACATTTTGGATTGTAACAATCAAAAGTGCCAAACCAAGAGCAAGCACTTTGTCTGTGAGGTTATGACTTGCAGGGCCCATCTAAACACTGAGAGCTGGGAGCAAGTAACTGCAGAGAAGGGGGAGCACACTTGTGAGCCCCCAATTATCTTACAACCCATATGTTAAAATGGTACCTAGTCCAGGTGATCCCAACATCCTCTCACCTCCGGGCATCTGATCTGGCTATTAAAGCCCTGCAGCACTTAAAACCCAACAATCTCAAGTTGGTGCCAACTCAAGAGCAGTTGGTTAAGTTCATAAGCAATAAGCATATCACCACCAATCCCCCTCCCTCTAAAGCTTTGGACGTCCTCTTGTAGCTTACGCTCACCCACAAGCTCAAGAAGCTTCCAAGTGGGAGCGCTTCATCCTTCATGACAATGGGCCTGCCACCAAAGACCGCATAATCTGCTACTCAACTCAGCAGAACCTGATGGAGTTAAAAAGGGCTTCAACCTGGCTAGTTGATGGTACCTTTGCCACTTGCCCCCAGATGTTCAAGTAGCTCTGGATGATCCATGCCCAGATGACATATGGGTGATTACATTTATGTTCTTTCTTCTTCCTGGGGCCACTGAGGCCATTTACACCTGTGCTTTTACCTTCCTCTGCCAAGCACTTTCTCTCCTTCCTGACAATAACAATTCCAAGAAGACCCCCTACACCCGCGCCAACCCTCCTGCCTCTGACAAAGACCAGGCCACCCTGGACTTGGAGGAAAAGGTAAGGCTGAGAGCTCTTGGGCCTGCCATGTGCATTATGGACTTCAAGCCTTCTCAGTTCAATGCATTTGAGCAGCTGTTCAGCAGGGAGGTGCAGGGGTGTCACTTCCACTACCACCAAGCAGTTGCTTGGAAGGTGAAGGCCCATGCTGAGCTAAGTAGGTTGAGCCAGAGGGATACTTCGGACACCTGCAGATTTGTGCTGATACAATTTAGTGCCTTGGCTATTTTAAAGCCAGAGCACACTGCGCATGGGTTTGAGGCTCTCTCAAAGGATCATTACGTAGTTAAACACTTGGAGTTTAAGCCTTTCCTTGAGTACTTTGAGCCCCAGTGGATTGGGAAGGTTGTCACGCAGAGGCAAGGCAAGGCCTGTGCCAAGGCCAGCTGTAATGTGTACCAGGCGGCAGTGAATGGTGAGCTCAAGACCACCTCAGCACTAGAGGCTTATCACAAACACCTCAAGGCTAACTTTGGGCTCCACCCAAAATTCAATAAGTTTTTCTCCCTTCTGCAGCACAAGCAGGAGAAAACCATCTCCAAGCTGCTTGACTTGGCAAACCGCGTCCCCCCACCAAGCCCACAACCCGTTCCACCCTATTCACCAAGGCCATTTAAAATGCGGCCAAGCATAAATACAAGGCCTCAGGGATCAAGCAGCAGCTTGAGCTCATTGTAACTGCCCTCCTAGAAGGGGCCAAAATGAAGAAGGGGAAGAATGGGGAGGAATAAACTTGCTGTCTTGCTTCTATGGCTTTAATTTTTTCTTTTTTGTTTTGATCAATTAGTTTTTAGTTTTAATTTTTATATTTTTTGATTTAATTAGATAGCACTGATTATTTTATGTATACATGTTAAGCTTGAGATAAATAGTTATAGTTGAAAGTGAATGAAATATCTTAATTTTTGTTAATTTCCTAATAAAACAAAATAAATTCACATTTATACTTAAATGAACTATATCAAATAAACATTAATATTTCTTCATATTTTGCATAACTTTTATTGTTGTGTTTGTGGTTTTTTTCTCATTGGAATTTTAATTTTTATGGTAATCAAAAATATTTTTATAATTAAGAGAGTAAATTACATAATAAAATGAGAAATAGTTGCTTATTTCCCCTTATTCTCATTAGTTAAGGTACACTTTTTATTGCATTTTTGAGCTTTTTAGGGCCATTTTAGTATACCTTAGCTGTAAGGATTAATTTTTATATTAAAAGTTTTCAGTACATCAAGATCCGTTAATTAAAAAAGTGTCAATTTCCAGTTGTTGAAAAAGGAAAAAGCTGAATTCTCACTTTACTATAGTGTCAACCACCAGGGAGTCAATCACCAGAAAGTAAATCACCAGGGAGTCAATCACCAGGGAGTCAAACTTACCACAGTTGCCGTCCCAGCTGCCATGATGGAAAAGGTGAAGCCCGTTCTTGACACCAGCTATGAGCCCTACATCAGTGATAGCAACCAGGAAGAGGACAAGGAGCCTGAGTACTTCCAAATCAAGGATGAGTAGCAGGTGCCCAAGAAGATTGCTGCGTTCTACACCAAGGTACCCATGCCTTGCATACCAGTTACCAAGCAGGATTCTGGCTTGTCTGAACCCATCAAGGCCACCCAGAAGCGCATTCCTGACATCAAGCGCATAATCCTTCTCCAGCTTATGTGGGAATCTGGTGACTACAAGGCGGCTGCAAATTTTGTGGTGGTGGATCCTAAGTACATCTCAAAAACATTCAACACTTACATTGACACTGGCCAAGTTCTTGCCGCAGAAAAATCCTTGCAAGTTTCTACCATGCTCACCAAGGAGCACAAATGGGCAATCTGCCAGTAGATAACCCAGGACTGCCATCTTGAACTGGCAAATATACAGGCCATGGTTAAATCTACTTTTGGGGTTGAGGCCTCAATTTTCTTTTACTACCATCTGGTTAAGGGAACGTGCTTTTCCTGGAAAAAGCTCAGGGTATCTCCCTATAATAGAAACAGCCCAACCAACATTGAGACCCGGAAAAAATATACTGAGGCCTACACAGCCCTCAAGGCCAAGGGGACAGTCAAATTTTACTACATTAATAAATTGGCATTTTCCTTGTCTATGCGCTATACATATGGCTATGTCCCCAAAGGCTCCAATGACGGGATTTCTTGGCGTGCTGCAGTCTGTGCCACAGCCTAATCAATGGTGGCTCTCATTGGTTAAAAGGGGATTGAGCTCTATCAAATGATCTAGGGTTAACACAATAGCAGGACCTTCCTGTCATTCCTCCAATTAGTCCAGGAGCACCTGAGGCGCACAAGCCTGGGCTTCACCAATGTCATTGTGTTAGATAATGTTGGTCTCCAAAAGGTGGCCAATATTCTTGAGGAATTCCCAATGATTGACACTAGCATTGCAGTGGGCCCCAGCAATTGGGCACAGCAAATATGCGCCTTCTCTTCCTCCCAAATTATTTGCCCTTCCTAAATCCCATTGAGGAAGTTTTTGGGTGGCTCAAGCAAGTTGTAAAGCAAGGGACCCCAACTGGGACTGAGGACCTGTTTGATTTGCTCCAGGCCAAGATCCACACCCTCCCAGCTGGGACTGTTGCCAAATTCTATGGCCACACTGATTTTTCATCCCTATGTGCCTCTCTAAGCAGCCAATCAATTTGAGGCTCAGCTATTCCAACTTTTTTTATATTCTTTAATTTGCTATTTTATATTTATGGATTATGATATTATTTTTAGAAGCTTCCAAGCCTGCAATCTCATAAAACAGCACCACTGATGCAGATGCTTAATTTTGTAGTACAATTTATTTTTTCTTTAGTATTCTATGGTGGCTTTCTGTTATGAAAGTAACAGTTTTGAAGCCCCGGGCAGGAATCAAACCCGCTCCTAGCCACCAGGCAGGGCTAGCAGGTGGGGGAGATTTGCCTGCACCTGGATTTTAGCTTTTCAAAGCAAAACCAGGTGCAGGAATAATTCCTGCCCTGGTGGCAGCTGAGGGGCCTGTTTTGGGCCCCAAAAGCTACGCCTAAGCCTTGGTGGGTTTGGCTGGGCCTGGGCAGGCTATTTTTAGCTGCCCAGTAAACCCAGATCAGGCCCACCCTCCATTAAGTAATTTGGGGTCCCCAATTGGGGACCCCTTTTTAATCAAGCTCTTTGGACTCAGGAGAGCCTGTCAAGCCAGTCCAAAAATGGTGATCAAATTGGGAAACCGCCATAAGCCCAGAAGCCAAACCTGCCAGAATTCATGGCCAGCCAAGCCAAGATGGACCACCAAAAAGCCAAACAACTGTTCCTGAAAACCCCAAAAATGACCATAAAGCAGCCAACCAAACAGCAGAACCTGAGATTCCAAGCCTTGCCACACAGATAGAACCAGAAGAATGCCCAGAGGCACCTGCATGTGAGTAAGTATATAAATCAGAAGCACTTGAAAAAGTTCTGTATTGTCATCCTTACCAAATAAAGTTGTTATGAACCTTTGGTTCACCAATCTGTTTCCATACCTAATTTTTGATACTCTTCCATCTGCATACACCCAAGCATCATTACCCATCCACTGGGATAGATAGTCAGACTCCAGTTTACAAATCAAAGCCTTTGACTACTACCATCCACCCAACGCTCTATTTGGCCCTATGCATTTCACTGAGTATTCCGCCAATCCTGACCACAAACCCTAGACATTGGAAGACTTGCAGTGGTACACCTGCCCAAATGCACCCAAGGAACCCTACCAAATTGTCTGTGACAGCAAAGCAATCACCATCTACCCGTTGATCTTCACCAGGAAGTACAACAATCCTGCTGCCTACTTGGTCCCCATGGAACCTCCCCCAACACCCAAACCAACCATCTCAACCCCTCTACTTCTGATGCCACTGGCCAGAGTAGTCAATTCCTGGGAGTGCTTTACCTGGCACTCACGGGATTGATTGACTCTGCCTTGCCAGCAGCCGGACCTTGGGCTATGGCTGAGAAGGCCCTTTCCTACCTAGTAAAGTTAGGTCCCATCATCTGGTGGGGCATGTCAGTACCTGCTTTGACTCCTCCCTCACCTGCTGGAGCTCCACAGTACTCTTGGTATCCTGACACTTTCCCAAAATTGTATTTAAAGTATTATAAACATAAGTCCATGTCTTTACTGGCCCATAAATATAGAAAGTTAATTAAAAAAGTAAAAATATAAAGCTATCAAGGTATATGTGATTTTTATTAATACATATTAACACTGTATAAATACTTGCTTTAAGATTTTTTTGTAATAGATCACTGGTGTGAAGGAGCTGGATATACAGGTATTCTGGTAACTGCCAACACACTTAACATCCAGTCATTGCCTGTTTTGGTGCCAATCCAATATACCATTATACATACAAAGAAAGGCAACAAACTAATATCATATGACTTGTCCAAGTATCCAATGACTCAAACTCATTCTGCACATGACCATCCTTATCTTTGATCCAACTTATATCTCTGCCACAGCGCAAGCTATATAAGTCTAAAGAATTATCCAATAAATTATACCTCTCTTTCTTCTTAATTTCATATTTGAAACTTCCCAAAAATTTGCTCCTCATCACTGAAATAAAAAATTGCTTAAAAATTTATTTATATAAAAATAATCTAAATTCTAGTGAAATTTATTGGAAGCAAGAATTTATTAAGGGCTCCTGTAGTTAGTTCTTTGGTATGTACCCACCTAGCAATAGAGGTGGCACACAACCTCTACTGCCACACCATGCATGGTAGATACACCTGGATTGAAGTACTCCTGTCTGCTGGTGAAAGGCAGTAGGGTCAGGTGGGAGTGAAGCAGCAGCTTTTCTGGCAGGGCTGAAAACCCATAAACATCAGCCAGGACGCCCCAGTCCTGGCTGACATGGTCCACTGAGTCATATCCTGGGGGGACCTTCTTCCCATCCAGGGAGAGCCTGGTCTTGTAGATCCTGAGAAAGACCTTGTCCAGGTCCTCAATGTTTTGGCCCATCCCAAAGTAGAAAAGATACCCAAGGTAAACAACAAGGTGAATCCTTTGCTGGGCAAAGGCTTCAGTAAAATCACAGAGTTTGTTGAAAACAGCGCTAATATTCTTCTTGTGCTTTGTCTTTGTAAAAGTGAGATCCATTGCCAGAGGAATCCCCGTCTTGTCAGCACTCCAGACCAGCCCAAAGTCTGACAGGATGATTTTGGTCTTCTTTACAGCTGTTGCATCTGCAACAATCAATTTTTCTACTGCACGCCCAAAGTTCTCCAACAGGTAAGAGAGTGTGTGCTCTATTTGGAAGCAGAAGCAAGAAGCCGCATGAGCCTGGCCCATCTCTGGTATGTTCTTGAATGAGAGCATCTCCAGGACGTCCCAAACAAGCTCAATAGAGTTTACACAGTAAACACCACTGAGGAATACCGGTTCCAGGGGGACTAACTGGGCATCCTTGTAGGCAGTAACTGCCCACTTGCATGCCCCTTCCCCAGTGTAAGCCCAGCTAATGCCTTCTGCAACATCAGAAATATCCCTTGTATTTGGTCCTCTTCTCACCTAAAGCAGGGGGCAACAGAAACAGCTGTTTGTTCATGTATGTGGAATAGTTGGCGTAGAAGGTGGTGGGGACAAAGGGGACCAGGACCTGGCATATTTTGTCATCAACTTTTTCTAAAAAAACAGGTAAGAATTTTTTATTTTATTTTTTAGTTTACCTTTTATGGTTTCCTCCTTGCCAGTGGCTTTGGAAGGATTGGCCATTCTTGGCGCAAGAAATTGTACCAGCAATTATGTTTCCTCTGTTCTGGCTTGCTTTTCTGGCTTAAGATTTGCATACATCTCAGGGTCATCAACCCAGATGGATAGCGCAAAGAGGGAAAAGGACTTAAACTGGAGGCCCTCAACTACAGTTTTTTGAACGTTGAGAAGACACTTGATTGTCTTCTTGGATGTGTCTGGCATCTTGGCTATCAAAGCCTTTGCGGACACCCTGTCAATTTTCTTGCCTATTAGAATGGCAGACTTCACTTTTTCTTTGACCTTGCAGTCAATTTCCTTAATTTTAGCAATTACTGAGTCAAGGTCCTTCAATAACTTCTCAAGTTCTCTCATTGATTTTTTACTAACCTTTCCATATGTTTTTATAGCTTTCACCCCAAGTAAATCTGTGGTATTCTGATACTATCACTTCTTTGTTTATCTCTGTTTGTTTTTCCAATTACTAAATTATCCCATATTTTCACCCATTGTGTAAATGTTTTAGTATATCTCAATATGTGTTGTTTGCTTTGTTTTTTTTTGCATTGCTTCCATAATAACCATATTATTTTGGAACTTTACACAGCCCCTTGTGAAAATATTAACAACAATTTGGTGATCAGCTAAATTTAAATTAGAAAATTATAAGTCTATTGTGTTTAGATAAATTTGTTGCTGATCTGAATTCAAAACCTTAATGATAAATTTTAAGCCAATTAGGAGCCAAGTGAGAAGGTAATTGTTGTGACATAAAGGGTCATTCAGTAATTCTTTGGTGCAGGTGTGCTAATTAATATGATTGGCTGGTTGTTTTGTTGTTGTGAGCCACTGCTGCTGTGGCAAGTTGTTAGTGGACTAGTGCCCAATCAGCTGCTGGGTTAGCATGGGTCCATCAACAATTTGCCACAGCAGCAATGGCAATGGCACACAAGAGCAAAACAACCAGCCAATCATATTAATTAGCTCACATACATCAAAGAATTATTGAGTGACTCTTTATGTCACAACAATTACTTTCTCACTCAGCTCCAGATTGGCTTAAAATTTATAATTAAGGTTTTGAATTCAGATCAGCAACAACTTTATCTAAACACAATAAACTTATAATTTTCTAATTTAAATTTAGCTGATCACCAAATTGTTGTTAATATTTTCACAAGAGGCTGTGTTTGGGTACTAAAAATAACTGTGTTCTGGATCTAGATACACAGCATAGTAAATATATGATTTTATAGAAATAAACTGAACATAAAGAATAAAACCAACTATAAACAAATAGAAAATAAACAATCAAAAATAAAAGATAAATATAATATAAATAGAAAATGTTTGGCAACAGGGAGCTTATTAGGGGGTGGGGAAGAGAGATGCCTAGTAGGTGGATTAGTATGGGAAGGAAGGCGTAGAGCTGGGGCTGGCACAAGGGGTCTGTGATTGGGTGGGTGGGGCTGGCAGGTGGGGGTAGTGGTGGCGGGGGTAGGGGCAAGAGGATTGCGCCTGATGGCTGCCATTTAACGCTCATTATATTCCTTATCTGCCATTGGCTGGATGGGTTGATATGTGGCTGTAGCACAGGATGGGAGGTGCTTGTCTTTCTGTGGTTGGATACCCATATTCACATGGAAAACCAACTGTGCAAACAAGTCAGCCACCATTTGATGACCAAAGTGAGAATCATGGTCAAGGAGCATAAGATAGAGATTGTTGAAAGCCTGTGGGCGGTGCTCCTGTAATGTATCTCCAATATTAAAGAACATAACATCAGTCAGATAGATGTCTGCATGGCCAGCTGGGTACACAGAGGCCTGGTGCCCGCGTCCTTGGATGGCCTAAAGAGCGGTGGAGCTACCCTCCATCTGGTAGCTCAAGAAAACCTGGTAGGTGGAATTTGAGCTATCCCAGGAGTCAAGCAATTTTCCAAGGATATGACTGTACTCTTAGCCATTGGTAAAATCAGGGTTTTTATGATAGTAGACAAAACCCTTGACCAAAATATCCAGAAATGCACCATTAAAAATCCTCATCTTGACCTTCTTTCTTTCATTCTTGATGGCAGCTTTTCCTTGCTAACCAAAATCATCAAAAGCTATTGATGGCTTGTAATATGAGATGAACATGATTTTATTGGATAAACTTGTTAGGTATTAGACTAGGGTGAACTCAATGGCAGAATCATATGGGTAATCCTTGCTGCCATCTCATTATTCACTGCCAAAATTGATCAATACCCTGATTGAAGCCACTTTCCTGTGCATCCAGAGCTGCATCATGCGCTCAGACACCCATATGTCATGGTGTGCAACTGTTTCCGGACCTAGGTATTTGGAAGCTTGGGGTCCTGCTGCTGGCAATCAAGCATAATTGGGTAGGACTTGCTGATCTGGGACTCTGAGGCCTTCTTGGACTTCTTGGCTATCCCAACCAGGTTTCCCTTATTCATCAGGTTTTTGAATTTCCACATTATTGTGTCTTGGGTAAATTGCAACCAGGTGGCAATCTGGCCCCAGGTCAGGCCACACAGGTTCAGTGCCACAATTTCCTGGAGAATTTGGGCAGTGATTATTCTGCATTTAGGGCTCTGGACCGCAGGAGCTGAAGCCTGATTGGCTGAAGGGGGGCAGGTTGGCTGGTGGCAGGAAGTTGTTCCAAGTCAGGGTTGCAATTATGATTGTCTTGTTGATTGGCAGCTTGTGCAGCGGCAGGTCTGGGTGTGGGGGACAGAGCTAGAAACTAAGTGACTATTGAACAAGTCAAAGCCATAGGGGTTGGTGGTCAGTTACAGGTCAGCTTCCTTATTACCCGCATCAAAGGCTTAGGTGTAAATGGGTGCCTCCACACTCTGATTGTCACCTCCATTAAAGCTGGCTTAGCTGCTGCTGACTTGTTTGCTGGCACCATCAAAAATGTTGTTGTTGTTGAAAACCATTGTAAAAAACCTAGGATAAAATCACTAAAAGTAGAAGTTTAAAATTTTATGATTTATTTTTATTATAATCTTAAGCGCATATTTGGAAAGTTCTCAAAGCCATTTTACACAAATCATGAGCCATGAAAATGAATAAAATGCCTCTGTTCCTAAATTAGATAGCTGTTGATTGGCTGTTATATTGTTATTTTTCTATTTTAGGCTGCTCATACTACACATCTTGTATGACTTCATTTTGGTTTGTATTTGTGGAATCTTGCTTCTAGATTGCTCGAATTTGTTTCATTTTGTCCTTCTGTTGGTGCCTCATATAAACCCTGGCTGGATTATAATATATTCTGGAACAGAATCCAATCATCTCACTTGCTGTGTCAGTTCATTTTTTTGTGATTTAAACTATGTTGCTTGATGTTTGATATAATATTGTACAATGTGATAGTGGAATTTTTTTATTGTTTGACAGTTCATATTTTAACTGAAAATATTTAAATTATTTGAACCTGAATCTTGCACAACTTGGATTTTGTTTAAATCTGAGGTATTTTTGGTTGTTGTCATAGCTTTTAAGGCTACTATATAAAGAATTATATGAAATTTTAATATCAATTAAATATTATGTACTTATATTTAATGATATATTTTTTTGGTCTTATTAAAATTAAAGAATATATATTTTTGGGGATGGGTTTTTGTTGGTATAAAAGGGGTTGGGATAATCACAAGAAAAACATGGTGGAATTAGAAGCACTGATCAATGAGTTGGACCAGGCAGTGGCCAAGATCAAGGAGGTCAATCAAAAGATGAAGGTAAGCTCAAGGAGGTGGTATTAGAAGGAGACAAACTCAACAAACTAGTGTGAAGGCTGTGAAGAGCAAGATACCAAATACAACTGACAAACTTGCAACCTGGCTCCTAAATGTACAAAAATATGTTCTTGCCAGCCTGAAGTTTAAGTCACATGAGTTTATGACTGCAGAGACGTGGGCAAAGGATCCAGAGATGTTCAAGGGCTAAAAAGTAAAAAAAAAACAGAAACCAACAGAAGATGACCAGCAAAATGCAAGCAAAAAGACCCGTGAAGCAACCCCTGTCAAGGGGGAAATAGGTAAGGATATAAAAGAAGGTAAGAAAATAAAATATTAAATTAAATAAAAAGATTATGCTAAATTCTTTTTAAATTAAGGTGAGTACAAAGGCATACTACAAAAATTCCTGAAACCACATGTGAAAAGACCTTTTAAAGCAACTATGTTACCTATATTGGCTGTCAGCTGGTTCTGATGCCAGCTGTCTAATATGAGATGCTATAAAAATTAAATAAAAATTACCCTATCAACCCAACACAACTATCAGAGCTCCACCAAAAACCAGATGTCAGTGAATGGCGGGTTGCGGCTTTGGCTGTGGCCCCAAAGATATACCTCAACCAGTATGTTCTGCTTCCAAATTCTGCAAGCTATTTTTACTCCTTGTCTGGGACTTTTTCAGCACTATGCTGTATCAAAACTTACCCAAAATGGAGAGAGGACAAGAAGAAGTCTGGTTCTATTTCCATCAGAGTACACATTATTGCATCTCCTAAAAAAATTAAAAAAAGTAGCCAACCTTATCAACAGTTTGTCTGCCATCCTGCCCTGTGTTTTGGGTGTCCTTTGAGAATTTGGGGCCTCCTAGTGCTTCAAAAAGACTGTAGTCCTGCTTAACACAGAGAAACCTTTTGCAACAACATCCCTAAAAAATAAAATAAGTACCCTATATAATAAAATCTTTGTGAGTTCTTGGCCCTGTTTGATGGGCAGAGACTCTACTTAATTGTTTACCTAGGTATTGTTATAATGATAAGAATTAGAGCAGAGGTGCTGTATGTTTAGACTGTTGGTGTATACTGAGTAAGAGTTAGCCCTTGTAACTGTTCAAGTAACATACCTTATAGCAGGTTAATAAAACTTAATATGAGTGAATAATAGATTGGGGGTAAGTGTTGTAAATTGCGCAATTAATGCTATTTTGATATGGCCTTCAAATTGTGATAATTGCAAAGATTTGGCTGGGTTTGCTTTTGACTTCAGAAATTCCTTGCCTTCTGCAAATGGGTCTGGTTCAATATCCACCCATTCTGGATTGTTGTACCTGTCTGTGATTGATCCTGGTATGACCTCATCCCAATGTGATCCCCTCAGCCACTCTGTCTTCCTAATGAGTGATCACTGTCCCTTGTCTAATATTTAAAGTAGAATCATTAATCCTAATAAAGACAAGTTTATCCATATTTGTGTTGGCATTTATAATATTCAAGCTTTTCCTGTCATCTCTGTCAAAAGGACTTTTACATCTTGTTTTCCAGGAAATTAAGATACAAGTCCTTAATTTTGCCCCAAAGGCTAACCCAAGGCTATCTTTGAACCCCAAATCTTTTGTTGTAAAGATTTCCCATCATGTCCTCCAGGACGTTGTCCTCTGGAGCCAAACACAACAAAATGGTGCTCACTACAGGGGCTGCAAGCCCCTTGGTTACCCTGTTCCCACGTGCATTCTTTAGTCCTTCTCCCTTTATTTCTGAAGCAACTGATCAATCTAAAGTTTCTAGTCCCCCTCTAGAAGAAGACATCACCAATGCCCCATAAATCCTATGGTATTGGTTCTGTCTCACAGGCCCGTGTGGGCTCCCCTTCCTGCTTTCTCTCTCAATTACAAGCAAGCTTGTGATGCCGCCCGCTCCCTTCTTCATTCTGACACAGTAGCTATGAACTCTATCCCTGGCCTCTGTCCCAGGTACGCTTCTGAAGACCTGTACTCCTTCCTTTTAGACTTTGGTCTCCCCCCTGCGTTGATGGAATCCATGAATACTATTGGCGTGTTAGTCAACCAGTTCATCCAACCTGCCCTAGTTCACCACCAACTTGCCTTAGGATCCCAGAATCAAATATTGGATGCTGTAGCCACTGCTGTATCAAATAATTATGCTCAAAATATGGCCTACCAAGAATGGTCACATATTCTCTTTGCTTGTATTTCTGACAACCAGCGCAACTCATTTGCGTCACAGAAGTACCCAACTGCCTCCCTGAATTCCCTTTGTTCCTTGCTCCCTGGATACATAAAGGATCCACTATGTAAATTGGATGAACATCAGGCAGCGTGGTGTGAGAAAATTGAGGCCTTTCTGCTAAACCATTGCCAGGATTTCAGAGACTCTGGTTAATGAGCTTAATCAGTTCAGAGAGCATGTCAACTCGCAACTCAAATTGATAGGAGCTCATGTCAATACTTGAGGCCGCCACCTACAGCATCAGTACAGCCTGGATAATGCTGCACTAGGCAACACTCTATACCAGGTGCAAAATTATGTGGATGACAGGGTAGCGTCTATTGAGGTGACTCCTCCTGCTCCTCCTGTTGAGACCCCATCTGATTTTGAAACCAAGGTATGGGAGACAATTGCCAAACTCAAGGCTACCACTTGACGTCAAGCTTCTGTGCAGAACCCCCCTCCAGTTGATCCAATGCCTGACCCTTGTATTGCCTCCCACACTGATCAGGTGGCTACCTTACAAGGTGAAATTGAGTACTTAAGACAACGCCTTTCCAACTCTGAGGATTTGTCATCTGAATCTGAAGAGGAAGGTGATGTTGTTAATACTCCTGCTCATGACAATCATGGTTGTTGCCCTGGTCTGGAAGGTCAACCCCAGGTCAACTGTGCGCGTGCACTAGATCAACTTGCCAAAGTGACAAATGATGTAGCTGATAGGCAAGACACATTGGAAAGAGAGGTTCAAAGCCTCACCTGCTTTACCAAGACCCTAAATGGACAAGTTGCCCCATTGGTCCCTCAGGCCACTTCTCTGGCTACTCAAGTCAATGGGATTGCTGGCACCTTGGTATTATAACAAATCAAGATTGACAACTTTGGGACTGCTGCCGCCACTGCCAGAGATATTAGTGGACAGAACAGCTCTACCTTGGACACTCTAGAAGAAAGCCTTTGACTCCTCTGGGCTAGACAACCTGCTGCTGAGTCTGAGTTTGAAAGCAACCCGCATATTAACGTCCTCAACCCTGGTGAAAACAGTCAGTCCTCATCCTCGTTCATTGACCCAAACTACAAACCAACCTTCAAACAGATATTTTATCCAAAAAAAACTCTACCATTGCCGCCTTTCTAACCATTTACAAAACTGCAATGCAAAGGGCTACCAACAAGCTCAAGAAAGAACACATCCTGACCTGTCTCCATCCCACTTGCCAAGAAGTTGTGGTCCCCAAGCTCCCCTCCATTGTCACTTGGGAAGACATGAAGCGCCTCCTTATTGAGGAGTTTGGAGGAGATTTCAGCTTGGAGGTCAAGAAGGATGCATTTATGCACATTTCTAATAAGCCCAAGGAAACTCTGGCTGAGTTTGCCAATTGTTTCTACATTGAAGGCCAACAGTTAGCTACCAGTTGCCAGTTAACTCCCCGGGAAGCCTACACAGCTTGCTCAAATGCATTGAAGGTGAACCAGCTTTTATGCCTACACTTTAAGGCATACAAGGCTTTGCTCACTTCCATGAAGATTATTAAGACTCTCTTACAAGACATGCATTTGACCCATGGAGGAACAGTGGTACGCAAAAATAAGGCCAGCAATGCTGGAACTACCTCTTGTACGCCGCGCATAATGACCCTGGGTGCTGGTGGACAGGCTAAGAGGCAGGGTTGTCATAACTGTGGCCAAATTGTGCACCACTCCCAAACTTGCACTAATCCTTGAGTGGAAGGTTGTGACCCCAAGGAACAGGCGGGAAAAGAGATGTCAGCTTAGAGACAGAGACGCTCTCTGCTGGCCAATCTCCCCTGTCTCCCCCTGATCCTCTTTCTGATGAGGAAGCTATGTCTTCCTCTGGCCATACTATCCTTCATCTGTTTCACAATCTCTCCAGTGATTCAGAGCCTGAAGATTCTGATAATGAAGATTCTGATAGTTATAGCTATTCTGTCTTGGCTGTTCTGGAAACTATCTCTGTCCCATACAAGCTTTGCTCTGGAAAGACTACCACCACTTCCTGTGTACCTGCAAGTGAAGCTAAGTCTATGCTGTCTTGCCCTTACCTAGCTCAAGCCCATCAACCTCCTGTCTTGGTTGACTCCTCCAAAGAAGCTGCCAAACTAGCCAATGCTCTCTTTCAAAATGTGACTTTATCTCTCCCGCTACAGACTGTATATAAGGAGATTCCTGTATTACAGTGCATGCTAGCTAAATCAGAAAAGGAGCTAGAGGCTGCGCAAGATATGTTGGCAGTCTTGTCCCCCTTTAGGAGAGATACAACCCGCGTGGAAGTATCAATCCAAAAGGTTAAGATCAAAGCCATCTTGGACACAGGTTCTCCAGTCAACGTGGTCTCTTCTAAACTAATGACAAAACTTAAGTTGGCCCTGACCTCAACTACACTCAGCTGTATGGCACAGCTGGTATGACACAGACACTGGCCATTGGTGCCTACTCTGCTCTACCCATGAGGTTTGGGAAACTCCTTATTGCTTCCCCTGCTGTAGTCTTTGAGAACAAAAGCTATGACCTTTTGATTGGTACTCAATTCCTCTGAGAATATAATGGGATTATAAACTTATGAGGTGGATACCTGTTGCTCTTAGGATATGAGGTTCCTTTGATTTTTGAACAGCCTCCGCGCCTCCCAGAAAAATGTATTAAAACTTGTGTGCTTGAGTACTCTACAGGTATCTTCTCTCTCAAGTATAGGACCCACTCCTCCAACATGTATATCCCTCCTCCTTCCTGCCCTGCGGAAGAAGGGGTACCTCTGCTAGCACCAGCGGCTATCATCATCCCCCCAAGCTCTCAAGTGGTGATTGATTCCCAGATTTCTTATGAAATACCTGAAAAGTCATTCTTAGAACTTTACTCACTTGAATCCTTAAGTCGTACAGAACCCTGCCTGTGTCCTGGGATTTTAGACCATACCCACAAAAAGCCCGTACAGTTGTTGCTTGCCAACTTAACAGCCCTATCCATGCAGGTGACCCAAGGCCAGGTTGTGGGACATGGTTGTATACTGGGAGCAGAACAAGTAGCCTCCCTATACCCCTTCAGAATATTCAGTGATTTTAATCTACCTGAGGACAATCCTAAAGTTCTCTTGTTGTTAACTGCTGCTGATTTCCCCCAACTGTCTCCTGTTCAACAAAAAGACTTGTTGGACCTACTCAATCAGTTCAGCAACATCTTTGCCTCTGGACCTACGGACTATGGCCTAGCTAAAGGAGTCATCCATCAGATTGATACTGGGGATGCGCCCCCTTTTTGTGCCAATCCATACTGCTGCAGTAGAGTGGAAGATGCTCATGTGTCTAAAGAACTCAAACAACTTCTGGACACTGGGTACTTGCTCCTTCCCAAAGTCCTTGGGCTTCCCTGTTACTGATTCTCAAGAAGAAAGATGGAGGACATTGCATTGTAATGGACTACTGCTGCCTGAACTCTCTCACCAAGAAAGACTTGTACCCCTTGCCCAGAATTGACAATGCTCTTAGACAGCTGAGTAGTTCCAAGTTTTTCTCAGCCATGGATCTAGCTTCTGGATACTGGCAAGTTGATTTATCTCCTGAATATCAAGAAAAGGCTGTGCTTATTGCTTCAGAAGGCCTTTTTGAACCCACTCAAATGCCCCAGGGACTCTGCAATGCCCCTGCCACATTTTAATGGGCTATGTACTCCATCCTACGAGACCTAAAGCTCTCTTGTGTCCTTGTATACCTTGATGATATCACTGTGTTCAGCGCTACTTTTACCAATAACTTGGAACACCTCAAGGCTGTCTTTGTCAAGATTTGTAAAGCTGGCTTGAAACTCAAACCCTCCAAGTGCTCCTTCTTCAAGGAACATCTTGAGTTTTTAGTTCATGAGGTCACCCAAACTGGGATCCGCCCCATGAATAATAAGGTGGAAGCCATTTACAAGATGCTACCTCCCACAAATCTTTGAGAGGTTCAAGTATTCCTTGGTATGATGGGCTACTATCAACTATTCATACCTGATTTTGCTGAACTGAGTGAACCCCTTGTTCAACTGCTTTGCAATGTCCCCTTTGAATGGACTGACAGCCAACAACAAGCATTTGAAGCACTGAAGGCCAAGCTCAAGGAGGCTCATATCTTAGTCTATCCTGATTATAATAAAGAGTTCATCTTGTATACACATGCTAGTGGAGTAGCTGTGGGTGTTATCCTTGCACAACTTGACAATGAAGGCGTGAATTGATCTGTAGCCTACTTGTCAGGGGTCCTCAATAAGCACAAGAAGAACTACAGTGTCACTTAGAAGAGATTTTTGGCAGTGCTGTATGCGGTGAAACAGTTATGGCATTACATTTATTGGACCCACTTCACGGTGGTCACAGATCACTCCTCCCTCAGATGGCTGCAACAGTTAAAGGAGTCTGAAGGTTGACTAGCATGTTGGGCTCTGCATCTACAAGGATATGATTTCACTGTAGTACATTGTCCTGGTGCGCAACATCAGAACACTGATGATTTGTCAAGAATGCCCATACTAGCCATCCATTCTGCAGACGCTGCTTTCCTATACAACTTAATAGGGTATCCTGACTCTTGGACCACTGAGCCAGAAGACATCCGCTTAGCACTACAGACCCTATCCAAGGATACTGTAATTCTCAATAGACAACTCTTCAAAAAGGTTAACAATGCCTACCTACCCTATGTTTGCCCTAGCATGAGGATAGCCATCATCCTCCAAGATCACATTGACACTGGCCATGGAGGCATAGCCAAGACTCGTGACTGGTTGAGTAAGAACTCCTATTGGGAGAACATGCGCCTCCTGATCCCTGATGTCCTTGCCTCCTGCCATTCCTGTCAACTCCAACGCCCTTGCCTGTCCCAACACCAGTTCAAACTCATCCCCCCAAAGCATGCCTTCCACACAGTGAGTATTGATGCTGTTGGGCCTTTCCTTGGTCTAGGTCTGGATGTCAATTCATCTTGGTTGCTGTAGACCACTTTAGCAAGTGGGTTGAAGCCAGAGCAACAAAAGATATAACTGCTAAGACCACAGCTACTTTCTTGCTGCAAGACATTTACTATTGACATGCTGCCCCCAAGTCCTACTCTCTGACAACGGTACCAACTTTAATGCTTGCCTCATCACTTCTATTGTCAAAGCTATGGGAACTCACCAATTGTTCTCCATGCCTTATAACCCCTCCACCAATAAAACCGTCAAACAAGCAAACTCCTCCCTGGTGTCCATAATGAGGAAGCTCACGCTCTCTGATGCTGCCAATTGGGATATGTTCCTCCCTGCTGCCCTCTTTGCTTACCAACTCAGTAGGCATTGCGTGATGGGCCAGTCCCCTTTTGCCATGCTGTATGGACGTGAGGCCACTACCCCCCCCCCCCAATCTTGGGACCCCCTTTGATTGAATTTGATACGTCTGCAAATCCTGAAGCCCATGTTAAAGACTTAACCAATTGTATCATTGACATCCAGGCAACAGCTTAATCTACTGCTTACAAGGTTAAGGCCTTGGAGCTCTCCCCATCTAATGCTGCTAGAGCCCCCCTCCCTGAGTATCATTTAGGTGATCTAGTTCTCTACTACCAGAATTGTACAGGTGGTAGAGCCTATAAGTTGGATTCCCTCTGGGTTGGGCACTTTGAGGTCACCTTTAAGAAGGGTGTTGAGTATACCGTGAAACTACTGTCTTCTGGATGTCCTTTTGCTTATGTTCATTCCAAATTTTTCTGCAAATATCAACTCCCTGTGTCCAATCTTGAGGAGGGAGATGTCGTAAATTGAGCAATTAATGCTATTTTGATATGGCCTTTGAATTGTGATAGTTGCAAAGATTTGGCTGGGTTTGCTTTTGACTTCAGAAATTCCTTGCCTTCTGCAAATAGTCTGGTTAAATATCCACCCATTCTGGATTGTTGTACCTGTCTGTGATTGATCCTGGTATGATCTCATCCCAACGTGACCCCCTCAGCCACTCTGTCTTCCTAATGAGTGATCACCGTCCCTTGTCTATTATTTAAAATAGAATCATTTTGCCTAATAAAACCAAGTTTATCCACATTTGTGTTGGCTTTTATAATCTTCAATCTTTTCCAGTCCTTTCTGCCAAAAGGACTTTTATATCTTGTTTTCCAGGAAATTAAGGTATGAGTCCTTAATTTTGCCCTGAAGGCTAACCCAAGGCTAGCTTCAAACCTCAAATCTTTTGTTATAAAGATTTCCTGCCGTGTCCTCCAGGATGTTGTCCCCTTGAGCCAAACACAACAGTAAGCCTTCTCTTTATTTTAGTATATTTCTAAGTATATAAAATGGGGTGGGAAATTGAGAGAAAAAATTGGGGAAATAGCACCAGGCTTGGCGCCAATACCAATATTAGCTGTTGATTTTATGTCCAGAAGTAAGGATTGGTCAGGCAATTGAGTTTTTGATGCCACCTCCATTTAGTCTTCCAGACTTAAGCACCAAGTGTGGGCTCCAATTCCAGAATCTGAAGCCTTTTTGACTGTTCCTATGTAGAACCTTTGAATGACATAATTCCCAAAGAGATTTGAGTGGAATACAGAATGCTCTGGTATCCACCAGTCCATAATTAATCACTTTTGCAATTGCCTAATGTGTAATTGTATTCTTGTAAACATATGACAGTCACTATTAAGTATTTAGCCAGATAAATACTCCAAGATATAAAGTTGATCTGTTTTTTCTGTTTGTTTTATGTAGATAGGTTTGGCTGGAATTCTTCAGATAAAGATTCCTGAGAACTTAGTATCTATATTCAATGAAAGAACAGAAGGCAAGATTGGCCAAATCAATCTGGGAGACTAGGTGTCTCAAAAACAATTTAATTAACCAGGAAGATTAATTAATATATATATGTAAATATAATTAATAAGGATTTAATTATATTGGTTAATTGCCTTGACTGTGTCAAGAAGTTTGGTTAAGGTTAATCAAAAGTAAACCCCCAAATTTTGGGTTAAAAGCGCCGCTTTGGCAAATTCATTAGGTTGGAAGTGCTGCACGCTTCCTAATTGATTTGGGAAGTGCCAAGGCGCTGCCTGGGAAAATTGCTGGGCGCTGCAGTGATTCCTGGTTTGAGTTTCAAAGCATTTTAATGGGTTTTAAGGCAAAAAACCATTAAATGCAAAGATAACTAAATAAAGGCAAGGATGCCTAGGGATTCAGGTTTGATCAGCTGGTTCCCAATTGGAACATTAATAACTGAGTTTTGGGATGTGTAATCCACAAGGTTTTGGCACTGGGAGCTGAAGAAGCTCCATGCTGAGTTGATACATTGAGATGAATGGTGTCAGGTGACTCCTTCTCATTGTAGGTTAATTCTCATAGGCTGAGAATTACAGGAGATCTTTTAGATAAAGATCTAGGTTTGGATGACTCAAATGTCATAGACCACGTGATATGAATCATAGGTTGATTCAGGAACCAGAGGGGTTTTCAGCCAAATATGCCCTGAATGGTATATAAGCAAAAACAGCTAATTTTAAATAAAGATATATTGTCAATTTGACGCTTTCCCCTCAACTTATTTTTAATTATCATGTCTTTTTCATTACTATTTGAAAGAGAAAAATTTGGAGTGCTTTGTGTTGAGGCCGCTGCTGCAAGAAAGGAAGTTCCTACCAGCTTGCTTGAGGAGGCTTGGGCAAGTCTGGAGGTCTCTAATATTGCACCTGAGGAATCTTTGGTAGAAGTGAAAGCAGCTTTTGAAGAACTATACTCTGACTATTTTTCCAGAGAAGGAACCCGGCACAAGGAAATTTAGTTTATGCATGGGACTCCTGGAACTTGCTGTTAGAGTTTGATGAAGTTTTGCAACAAGTAAAGGACAGAGCCAATTTTAAAGTTGAGGCGTTAAGAAACAGAGAGGAAAAGAGTATCAAAATTATGGCTTGTTGGAGAGATGACAATAAAGTGTTGTCTCACAAAATTGCCTCCCTGGAGGCAAAGCTTCTTGAAGCTTTGTCACAGTAAGGTACTGGTAACAAGAGTCAAGGGCAAGATAAAGGTAAGTTTGACTGGTTAGACCTAGATCTGTCACAATTCTGGATCTTCTTTTGAGCTTAGTGTCCATTAAATCCATCATTAGTTAGCACATTTGAAATATTTACTGCCACTAAATTAGATGGCAGGGTTTAAAAACTCCTTTGGGACCTTAGGTAGTAGTATGATTCACCATTATCCTCTGAGAGTACCAAAGCTTAAGAGACAAAATTTACAGGTAGTCATTACAAAGAGAAAACCAACTCTAACTAAGGTAGCTTGAGCCAGAATAACCCCAGGTGCAAGAGGACAGGCTCTAGACAAGCTGGTGCCCATTGTAGATGTGGATGAGCAGTACTTGGACTTGGCTGCTAAGTTCCAGTGGGAGTCAATTCCCAATCTGGCTTTTAAATGGGCCAATCCTCTGTTTGCTGCCCTATTCTTGACTCTCCTTCAGCCTCTGGACATCACCCAACTTAAGCTGGAAGAAGGGAACACAATTCACTGGTAATTTCCTATGCAATAGATGGAAGAGTACCTGAAGAAACGTCTTGGGGGCTTTATCTTTTGTGGTCAACAACTCAGTACCACTCAGTAGGCTACTGTATCAGTTATTCTCAAGGCAGTATTTAGGGCTTGGGACATGCCTGGTCAGATTATTCCTCAGGTAGAGGGTTGGCTGGCTATAGATAACTTTGAGCAGAGGCTTTGCCGTTCATTCCAGGCTACCCTGAAGGGGGTGAGTCTCCCAGTGATGACCATCTGGTTTCCATGGCCCTTGCTGGGAACTTGGTTTTTATGGTACTAACAAGTACAATATCACCAAGGAGTACAACATGACTGCCTTCCTAGACTGGCTTCTTGGGGTATACTACCATCTAGATGGAAAGACTCCTGATGAATATGTGCTCCAGGAGTCCCTCTTGTGGGATTGTATCTTTATTGGTGTGTCCTTCCCTGTGGTCATGGGAATCAATCATGTGTGGCGCTTGGCAGATCTTCAGTGCCTTATCCTTGGTCATTGTCTTTGTGGGTCCCCTGGTTACCAGCTGTGTTACTTGGCCGCAGTTCAGGCCTTAGTACAATTGGTTAATTATATGCAAGGCCTAGTACCCCAACAATAAAGAACTCTTTTTAATTTCACTTTCCTTATATATTTCTTGGTTTTGGCAACCTGGACAACAACCCATGGAATTTTTTATTAGGCTTTCTTTTTTTGGATTGTTGTCCTCATTGGGGTTTACTCTTGACTATCAGGAGCGGTACACATATACTGTGCATGCACTCTAGTAATTAATTGCTCACAAACTGGTTACTTCAATGTGTATGAGTCAGGACCAGTTTTTTTGGATGACTTGGATGGGGCCTTGCCAGAGAGAGGAAAGCTTAGACTCTCAACATATTCCCTGTTGCTGAAGAAATAGGCCACATCTCCAACAACATAGAAATGTAGGGGAAACTGCTTGTTCATGGCTTGGTCAAGGTTTTGGAGCTTGTGATTGAGGTTGACTGTTTAGGCTTTGGATTGTAGCTGGATCAACGTCTGTACCAGCTTATTGAGATAGGCGTCCGGGGATACTGCCAGGCTAGGTTTTACCAACAAGTATAGCAGGGGTGGTAATCATGGTTGTTGTCTGTAGAGTAGCTGAAAGGGTGGCTTCCCTATGGCCCAGTGATATCCAATGTTGTACGCTGTTGTGTTGGGCTCCAGGGGACGACATCCTGGAGGACACAGAAGGAAACCTTTATAACAAAAGATTTGAGGTTTGAAGCTAGCCTTGGGTTAGCCTTCAGGACAAAATTAAAGAAATGTACCTTAATTTCCTGGAAAACAAGATGTAAAAGTCCTTTTGGCAGAAAGGACAGGAAAAGCTTGATTATAAACGCCAATGCAAATGTGGATAAACTTGGTTTTATTAGGCAAAATTATTATACTTTAAATAGTAGGCAAGAGACAGTGATCACTCATTAGGAAGACAGAGTGGCTGAGGGGGTCACATTGGGATGAAGTCATACCAAGATCAACCACAGACAGGTACAATAATCCGGAATGGGTGGATATTAAACCAGACCCATTTGTGGAAGGCAAGGGATTTCTGAAGTTGAACGCAAACTTAGCCAAATCTTTGCAACTAGCACAATTTGAAGGCCATATTGAAATAGCATTAATTGCGCAATTTACAACATACGCAAAAGCTGCATCTGGCAAGAAGATATCCTGTTCCTTCTCTTGTTGGTTACTAAGCTTCCAAAGTATCTGTACCAGACTTCTATTTATGCATTCCACCATACCATTTGTCTGTGGGTAGTAGGAAGTAGATAGTGTACCACATATTCCCATCAGCTGGTTTAGGAAAGGGATTATATAGCTAGTGAAGTTGGTTCCATTGTCTGTCAACAGCATTTGGGGGCAACCATTCTTGTATATTATGATCTCCAGTATGAATGTAGCAGTGATAGGGCTGTCTAGTTAGGGATAGCCTTAGCTTCTATCCATTTGGCCAGGTGACCCACAGCTACAATAATGAGCCTGTTTCTGCTGTTGGCAACAGAAAGAAGACACTACACTGATAGCAACCGTATGAAAAGCAAACCCAGGCCAGACTAGTCTGGCTGGAACTTGACTATCTTTGAGTGCTCTATGTTACAGTCATGGCAGGAGGCTAAAGTTTCCACCACATCCATGTGCATTCCTTCCCAGAAGCAATGTTGTTGTAGTATTGCTAATGCCTTCTTAATGCCACTGTACCCATTAGTCTTATGTGCAGCTACCACTGATTTCATGCATAGAGATGGGCATATGTAAGGCAACCAGGAGTCCCTGCAGAGCTTTAGGAGTTGTTAATTGGAGACCTTGGTGTCAACAACTAACTTCTTGAGAACCCTCTGTATCTCTGCTGGCTCCTTCCTCCACAAAGAAGGGTCCTCCATGAGTTTATCATAGAGAACAACAGCCATGAGGGAAACTAAGGTAACAGTAGGCAAGCAGGAGAGGCAGTCAGCATTTTGATGGACTGTTCTGGCTTGTTGAATGATCTTGTAGCTGTATGCCTGTAGCTTGATGACCCAACGTACCAACTGACCTTCAGGATTCTTCAACATCTTCATCCATTGCAGGGAAGTATAGTCTGTGACAACTATGAAGTGTACTCCATGAAGGTACACCCTGAATTATTGGTAGGAGTAAATTACTGCTAAGCACTTGCACTGTGACTATATAGTTTCTCTAATGAACATTGAGGGTACAGGATCAGTAACCCAGTGGATGCTCTAATCCTTTGGTGTTTAACTTGGAAAGCACTCCACCAATAGCTGTCAGTCTGGCGTCAGTGTGAACTAAAAAGGGCCAGGAGAAGTCAGGATAGGCCAGCACAGGCTCAGAAGTGAGGGTCTTCTTGAGGGCCTCAAATGCAGTTTGGCAGACCAGGCTCCGGAAAAGTCTACGTCAGCACAAAGGAGTTTTAAGAGTGTATCCCCCAGTGTGGCAAAGTTGGGGATAAATTGCAGTAGTAGCCTATATTTCCCAGGAAAACTTGAACATCTCTTTTACTGGAGGGCACCTGCATCTTCTCAATATCTTCAACCTTGAGGGGCACAGGGTGGAGACTGTAGCAACTGATGATAAATCAAAGGAACTCTAAGTGTTCTTTAAAAAATTTACATTTCCTTGGATTCAACTTCAGATTGGCAGCCAGAAGCCATTTGAAAACCTCTTCCGGGTGAGCCAGGTGTTTGGTAAAGGTACAAGAGAAGATATATATATTTTAAAGGTATACCAGGATACAGGAGAGCTTGAGATCTCCCATCACTGCATCCATTGCTCTTTGGAAGGTAGTCAGAGCATTGGACAGACCTTGGGGCATTCTTGTTGGTTGGAAAAGCCCTTGGTCTGTAATAATAGCACATTTCTTTTGATCAGCAGGGGGTAGGTTGATTTGTCAATAACCACTAATAAAGATCCATGGCACTAACGCATTTAGCACCTTCCATCTGATCCAGCATATCATCAATGCAAGGGTGAAGATAGGAATCCTTTTTAATAATGGCATTTAGGTAATGGTAGTCAATTACCACCCAGTTACTACTGTTCTTCTTCTTAACAATCAGCAGAGGGGCAGCTCAAGGACTCTTTCTGAGAACCAAGAGTCCAGTACCCAGTAGTTTCTTGAGTTCTTTGCTAGCCACAGCATGATTGGCTTGGCTACATTGTATTGATCTAGAGCAAATTGAGGACTCTCCTTGGTGTCAATATGATGCACTATATCAACCGCTTTCCCAAGGCTTTAGTTGTCCTTGGCAAAAACGTTCCTGTATTGAGCAAAGAGGTCTGTTGCAGATCTAATGGATTAGACATTACAAATGCCCATTTAGGATCCAGAGCAAGGGAACACTTGCGTTATTGCACAATTGTCCTATTGCAACATGGTTTTACATGGGTTAAATAAATTTAAAACACCTAAAAAACAGGGATTCAAAGTGTATTTGAAGTGTGCATCTAGCACAGACTTTACTTCCAAGGTTATAAACAAAGCAGCAAAATAATTGCCACTTGCCTCTATTAGACAAGGCAAGTAAAACCAGTTGTTTTCTGGTGCATCTCTTTCTGTTGTACCTCCTCCCTCTCCTCCTTTTGAAAAGTCCTTTGGTCAGTTCCTACTTTCCTCTGATGGTAATTCCACTGCCTCATACTATATTAACACACCACTATCAAATAAAATACCAGTTTTGTCTTTATATTTTTTATTCTTTTGTCTGCACTAAGACTGTCACTATACCAGCCAAAGATATAGTATTAGGAGTGAGGATTACTGACCAGCTATTTTTAGAATTAAGCATCCAAAGCCATATTTTATAGCATTGGCGCTTGTTGTGCTTGGAGTATGGGGTGACTCATTTCTGTAGTAGGGCGCAGGGTACTTGGCTTGAATACTGTCATATGTGAGTATATGATTAGCATTGTGTCAGAAGAACGTATAGGAAGAAGAATTGATAGTTACTTTTGAGAGTTGGCTTCTGATCACGCAGAAGCACTTTTTGATAAGTCAAAGGTGTTTTATTATTATTAGGGTAAAATTATTTATACCCTCTTGGGGAAGGTCTTCCTGAGCTGTTGGCAATATCTTCTAGGACATTCCAACACACTCTTATTTTGGGTAACTAGTGATCTAGGTTTGGCTGTTTCAAACACACCAACCAATGAGATTTAATTGCTTCACCCAGAACAGGTGGTACTTGCTGGTGTGGAGGTTTGGTATATTTTGGGGCCATTCATCCTGCTTAATTTGTGTCTCCGCATTGGTTGCTTATAAATACAGTCAATTTAGGAAATATGAGATTATGGGGAATTAAACCCAGCATCTCAGAGCTCAATGTAAAAGTAGGGCAGCGCTTTGGCGCCTGCAATATTTGCCAGGTGGCTCTTGCAATAATTTTCAGTTGGCGCAACAGCGCTTGACGTAAAAGTAGTTTGGCACTTTGGTGCCTAATCAAGTTGCTAGGCAGCGCCTGTGTATTTTCCAAGGTGGTGCAGTGGCAAATCATGTATTACATAAGTGCTGCAGCAGCGCTTATCATTGGCTAGTTTAAGGCTTAGGTCAGCAGACTACTGCTGATCCAATATGCATATAAGTTATACTACCAATTTATGTTATTTGGTAGCTGTAATTCATATCCACGGGCTCTGTCATAATTGGCATCACTTTATTTTATACTGTTAATTTATTGATTTGATTGTAACAATTTCAATCCATGGGCTCTGTCATAATTGGCATCATTGCTTGGTCAGAATTCCTAACAGCGCTCATGTCTTACAATACCAACAGCCCCCACACCTGCAGTTCTGTCTATGAAGAGGGAGGAAATCTCCTGGCTTAGTCTTCTGCCACTGCTTCACCTTATCACCAGTCACCAGCCTTCACTGCTGCCGATGCCCATGATGGGGAAAGAGCAGGTGCTCCCTATGGTCTGCCCACCCTCAGTCACTTTATGCCTGAACACTAACACCCTCAAGCCATGGTGTTTGGTCAACCACTGCTTTTATAAGCACCTACTCCCTTGGAAATTGACGCCAATTCTTCCCCTCCAAGGACGCCATTTGTAGTGACATCCATGCCATGGACTCTGGTGCTGCTGAAAATGGTGCTTGCTCTGAGCACCTAGCTATTCAGCAACCTTCTGCTGAAAACTTCTTGGTTTACTTCCAGAATATTTCTCAAGTCAACCCTGATCAACTCCAACAAGATTTCTGCACTGTCAAGCATATAAAGAACTAATTTCAACAGTTTATCTACCCTGCTGTATGTCATAACTGAATGCATTTGGGTTGCATCCAAAGCCTGGTACACAACCAGGGGATACTGGTGTCCAATCAGCCAGCTTTTCTCCAGGTCCTCTACTATGAGTTGGGCAACACCTTTACTACTGTTAATCAGTACCCTGTTGAAGTTACCAATGCCCAAAATAACCTGCTTCACTTGGTAGATGCCATAGAGAGAGGAATTGCTGAGCTGGTTCCTGTGCACATGGTCCAGACTCTCATCCGTCAGGGCTTAGATGCCAATTGGATTAGTGTGGTGACAAAGCATTTGCTTGAGACTGGCCCAATGGTTTAAAGCCTGGTTCATGAGGTATGTCATGGGCTGTTGCCTTGCCACCAACCCTCATTCAACCCCACACCTGCCGCTATGGACAACTCCCCCTCCAGCCACCTTTTTTGGCTGTGACGTCCTTGAACTCTTTGATCATTACAAGAAGATGTAGGCGGAACTGGTCCAACAAAGCGCAGGCCTTGCCTTTCTGTTTGATGGTTACCACACTGTGTTAGAACTTCAGTATTATCTCAAAATTTAGCAATTCCATGATAGAGCTGATAGCCAGACTCAAGCCAGGAAGGACAAGGAGGTGATAGCCTTGCTCCAAGCTGAGCTTGCCATGCAGGAGAAGCGCATTACCTCCCTGGAAGACAACTTGGATATTACCTTCCAAGAGAATAAGGTTTATCAAGATGAGCTGGATGAGCAACAACTTCTCTTGGACGCCTTCCAAAGCTAATTGGATAGAATAGACAGCAATATAATGGCCGTCAACTTGCAGTCTATGAACCTCAATGACAGGTGTAATCACAGTCCTAGAAGATCCTCCAGCCCTGAGCTTTATCACAACTAAAAAAGTGATGATGGTCACACTCAGTTGGTCCCCAGCGCTGTTTGCGTATCAGAACTAGTACTGGAATCTGAGGATGATGTCTTGGCCACTCCTGAAGCTTCTGGGGCTGCCTAGGACAGAGAGGATGAAAACAAAGCACAACAAGAGGAAAATTGCCAACAGGCCTCTGAGGCTATGTTTGTTGCCTCTACCCTCAGCTGTTCCTGTCTCACCTGTTCTCCAGTCAGAATCACGCCTGCCCCCTTGCAGCAAGGTTCTAACAACTTCAAGCCTATCAACTTACCCAAGTTTGATCATAAGAGCAACATTTTCATGTTCCTACACCTCTACTGTAACTCTATGTATGGTACCAACCACACCATGAGAGACTCCACCATCATTAATTCCCTGGATGCTGATACTCAAACCATCACTGTGCTGTGTCTGCCTGAGAATAACTGGACCTTTTCCAATGTCTCCAGAGCCCTGATAGAAGAATTTTGTAGTCAAGAAGCTCTCCTAGGAAGGAGGATGGACTTTGCATGTACTAAACTCAAGGCAAGAGAAACCTTGGAGGATTTCACTTCCAGATTCTACTTGAAAGCACAGACTCTCTACCCCATGAGTGCCATACAATTTATTGACGTTCAGTCTGCCTTCCTGAATACTGTGAGAGTGAATTGTGAGCTATCTCTGGCTCTCAAGTCAGTTATATACGACACTTGAACAGTGCCAGACCTGATTTGCCTCCTACGCACCTACAAGGAGGAGTTCAAAGTCCCCCTTCCTGAAGGCCGCCCTTGCCAGCAATCTGAGCATAGACCCTGTGTGGCTGTCAAGATGCCCAAGCCTTCTGACAAGGTTGGGGCTGCTCCAGCCAACAACACTCTAAGTGCTTACTTCAAATGTGGCATGGCTGGCCACTTCTCTTGGGAGTGTAAGAACCTCTGTCAAAAGGTCTACCATGTAGGCATGTAGAACACTGAGGAGTACTACACCAAGGACGCTGATATTGAGGAGGACAATGAGGACCAGTCAAAAAAATACTAAGCAGCCAGGACAAGGAGAAATTCTTGGCTGCCTTTCTAATTTTGACACCCTCATATCCCCCATACCGCTGCCCCCAACAAACCTGCTCAGAGGCCTGCTACTTTACCATCCTCTGAGTCAAAACCTAAGGAAAAATCCTCCCTGATTAACTTCAACTCCCAACTAATACACAAGGATACTGAATCTGAAGGAGTTCAAGAGGACCTCCCTCATTGAGTTCTCACAGTTAATACTTGAACCCATTTGAATATGCTTTGCCCTGAGGTAGTTATCCAAAAAATAGCTTGGAGAACAGTATCCTTACCTTATGCCAAACAACTGGCTCAACCAGGTGTTGAAGTCACCCATGAAGAGGACAGTGCTGAACAACTGTCCAAGCTGCTGCATACAGTTAATGTCTTGGCACCTCTAGAATTCCTCAAGGAAGCAAGCCCAGCTGTAGGAGCTTCCATGGCTACCTTCCTGGAGAAGTTCAAGGGAATGAGCATACACCAGGTCTCCAAGATTGTGGAGATCAGATAGGACTTCCAGGATTGCACCTAAATCAACCTGGTAGTGAACAAGACTCATGTCCAGGCCATACTGGATACTAGTGCTCCAGGTAACATTATATCCTCACAGCTGGTCAAGAAGCTAAAGCCGGCACCAATTTAGCATATCATGAAGAGTTCTGTACATCTGAGCCACAGACTACTAGAGTAAAAGGAGCCTTCTCTTCCCTCCCTCTTTTCTTTGGGAAACTAATGGTCACTGCCCCTGCTATAGTTCTGGAAAACAACAGCTATGAAATTCTTATTGGGACTAGCTTCATGGTCTAGTATAGCACTGTGACCAACTATGGAGACCATACATTAGGGATCTTTGGCCACTATATCCCCATTTTCTACCATGCCAACCACTCCTCTGGCCTGCCCTTACGCCATCTGCACTACATCAACCTAGGAATACACAGATGGAGAACTTCCAGTTGTCTATATACTGCAAAGTAAGAAGGCTAAGGTGCTACCTCTCTTGTTTGGTGAAGCTAAGGGAATCCTGGTCTAAGCCTACTGTAATGTGACTATACCACCTGGCTCTCAGGTGATTCACAATACTGACCTCTTGCTGGCTCTACCACCTGGTGCTCATGGAGAAATCTTTGGTATCCCTAATGCCTTCAAACTAGAACCATGGGTTGCACCGGGCATCCTCATGCCAAGCAATAAGGAAGTGCTCATAATCTTGGCCAACATGAGTCATAAAGCAGTGGTTGTCTCTAAACACCAACTTCTGGCTTATATACAACTATAAGAGCATGACAACTTGCAGGAGACTGCCCCCTTTGCGGACTTCTCTGAGTTGGGTCTATCTTACAAACAACCACTGGTACTATCAGTCATAAGTTGCAACTCTCTGTCTGGCCTCTCTGAAGAGCAAAAGAATCAAGCTGTGGATCTCTTTGTTCAGTATAAAGATGTGTTTCCCAAGGATGATTATTGTGAAATTAGGCTGATTGACCACAAATGATCATGCTAATCATTGCACGCAGATCTTAATCAGTTACACGCCGTATTATCACTTGGTTATCATTTAATCAAGTGTAGTAATTATACGCTGTATAATCATTAGTTTATTATAATAGATATGGCAGTTACACGCTGTTTAATTGTTAGTTTATTATAATAGATGTTGTGATTATACACTGTATTATCACTGATCATCATTCCAATGTGTACTTATTATATGCTGTATATTACTTGCTTTATTATAATTGATGTAACAATTATACGCCGTATAAATGTTAGCCAACATAGTGATTATCATTGATTCTACGCCGTATAACCTAAAGATCATCAATCACTCACCTCCCAATCCACCCTACTGGACGTTGTATAAACCCAGCCCCATACTTCCCAAAGGGCATATATGCTCATATCAAACAAGTGATATGCAAAAGATCAGGAAATACCAAGTTCAGGTCAGAGCTACACAACATATAATTGGGTTTCCTATTGGTTCAGGTCAGCTTTACACAGCAGATAATCCATGGGTGATACTGGATTGAGTCTGCTATTATACAGCGTATAATCCCTAATTTGACCTGTTGCATTAATAAGCAGAAGACTTGCCAGCCAGAAAAGGATCACTGATTAAGCCTTACAAATGGAATACCAGAATTCCACCTTCCAATGTTGGAAGACAGATTAAGGACCATTTATAAGCGTCAACTAAATATGGCGTAGTTTCCCAGCACAATAATAGGCGTGTAAGATACAGCCAATCAATAAATGACAGTAGGCTAGCTCAAGAAGAGCGTAGGCTGTAGCTGAAGTGCCATGTACACCTGCAAAGGCCAGTAGCAACACACGTGCCAAGGACAGCCAATCAGGATAGGCTCAGCCAGCAAAGATGGACCTATTGAAAAGGTAGCCACTGAGAACTGTCTGAAAGGAGGAGAACAAGGGTTGTTGCAGTATATATTGATACAGACACCTGAAAGGATGAGGACAAGTTCTTAGTTACACCTAGATAGATTGCAGCTGCTGGCTAGATTGTACTCCAGTTTCAATAAATGTAATTATCTTCAAAGTTCTATTCTATTGTAGTCTGTAGTGTTCTTGCATAGGATTAGGTAGAGTACATTGACAAGGCTAACATCTATCTGTAGCTTTGAACATACCAGAAATAACACAAGTAGCTCAAAATTGGTGCTCACTCAAAATCAAGCCTTTACCAATGCCATAGGAAACTGCCCCCGCCCGCCAAGGATTGTCCTTGGCTCTGCCTCTGCCCAGCTTTATTGACAAGCATGGGTACAAGATAGAATTATCAGACAGTGATAGTGCTCCTGTCTTTTCTGTGAGCAACCCTGTGGTTGTTCACCCTCTCAGAACCGTCCCTTTGGTTGTGGCCCTGTTGCCCTCTGTCCCTGAGGGTCCCGCCTTGGTTGGTTCCTACAATTGCACGCAGATTGTTGAGCTGGCCAAGACTTTACTTTGTGGGTTCTGCCTCTGTCCCTCTGATTGCCCTGACCATAATCTAAGCATATTCTTCCACTACTGGGACCAGGAAACTTGCTGGCAACTATACTGGCTCTACTATAATGCATCATTCCAAGCTCTTCAGGAGCGCCTTGCTGGTGGAGATCACGCCGTGGAGTACCTTGCTGGCTTTGTCCAGCCCTCCGTGAAACAACTCCAGCTAGTTGCCGCCCACCATAATCTTAAGTTTTTGTCCCTGGGCAACGCCCTCCTCTCCTGTTGCTGCAACTGGGCTGAGCAATGGGCCACAGCCAACGCCTTCTTTTTGGAGATGTGTACTGTAGTCCTGGCTAATCAGTCCATGGGGGGAATGTGCATACACGTATTGATGAACTTATTGACATCTTAAACACAAAGTTCAGGGCCACAGTACATGAAGCAATGGATGCCTGTGGAGCTTCCCTGACATGGCTACAGGACGTGCACAAGTTCTGTGCTGAGTCAGACAAGTTCAGCGTGAGAATGGCAGACAACATAGACACCATAGACCAGAACGTGATTGCCCTGGACAAGGAAGTAGAGCAGCTTGGCTCACAGCTTCACCAGTTTGAAAAATACGTTTGTGATGACTTCCAGAGACTAGAAGCAAAAGTTGACAGCCAAGTGAAGGTATCCTTCTCATCCACGCCAAAGCGCTACCTTGCCTGTACAGTGCAAAGATTTCAACACTAGAGACCAGAGTAGCAACCTTGGAGAGCGCAATCAATGGATACAAAGAGGAGTTTGCTAGAGCGCATAGGACCATAATGGCTCTGCAAACAGAGCAGTCAACCCTGAGAGACAACGTGTCATGCCTTTCTAAAACCACCATGAGCTTAGAGTCTGAGCTCTGCCAGAAAAGCTGGCAGATGGACAACAACAATGTCCACAACTGCCTGGCTAGGATGAAAGCCCAGATCCAGCTACTGGCAACAAAAGGCTGTAAATGCATCTCAAGCAGCTGGCAAACATCATCCTCAATGTGTACAGACCACTATGAAGACGCCGCTGACACCTCTGAGGAGGAAGGGGGACAACCAAACAGGGGGATTCCTGAGGTATTAACAACCCTTCCCTCTAGAGAGCCTTTCATGCCAAAGGCCACACCTAGGGCTAGGCGTAGCTATACGGCAGATAGGCAGTCAACTGCCTCCCTCCGCCAGCCCACTGAGCCTACAGCTGTGAACAAACAATTCAAACCTCAGAACCTCCCAAAATTTGATAAACAAGGGAACGTAAATTCCTTCCTGAGACTCTTTGAGATGACAATGAGGGGTGCTAGCAACTACTAAAAGGCAACCACGCTCATCACCACACTAGATGCAATCAGCATCAACTTAGTGATGCCATGCCTACCCACAACTGACTGGACGTATCAAGAGGCTAGACAGGCTGTGCTGGAGGAGTTCAGTGGATAGGATATCCTCTTCACCAGGAAGTCCAATTTTGGTGCCATAAAGTTTGCTCCAGGAAAAACTCTACAGGAATTTGTGGAACAATTCTACCATGATGTGCTGGCGCTCCTTGCTCCGGTACGGTCTCCACCTTCAATATCTGCGCTGCAATGAAGCAGGCCACTCACCTGTACAAAGAGCTTCATAGAGCAATGGCCCCTGCCTACGCCAAAGGCAAAAACATTTTGGAAATTGTGGACTGCCTCTGTAGTCATGCCAAAACGTTTGGTCCTGCCAACCAACCCAAGTCCAAGTAGCCTAAGCCAGCCTACAAGAAACCATGATTCCAGAAAGATGACCCCACAAAGTCCTCTGTACACCCTCCTGACGTGAAGGGTCCTTACTGCATTGCCTGTAACACAGCAGGACACTATAAATCAAAGTATCCAACCAACTCCAATAAGGTGCATGTGGTGCAACTGCATTCCACTACCACAATCAAGGGAAAAGCCAAGGCAGAGTAGAAGAGGGAAATTCTACCTCCGCCAAATCCCTCAATGTTCCCATTGAACCTGGCCCCAAAGACCACTGTCCTGATGAGCTACACAAAGACGCAATCCATGTGGTTGTAGCCAACAACCTGTATGCATTGACTACACAATCCCAAAGCAAAGTCAAGCAAGAAGAGGCCGCCCTGGCTGAAGTCTTGAAGCCATATGCAGCCCAGTTACAGGATGCCAGGGAAAATTGTCGCTCACCACGCTCCAACAACACCCCAAACTTAAAGTTGATCCAAGTAGCTTTCCCCCTGGAGGAACTTAAGTCTGCATACCCCAATGTCTGCAAAAGTTTGCTCTGCGCCTTGGAGAGCAATGAGGAGAATGGTATACACACATTAAAAAGCCTTGATGACTCTTATATTGATTGTACCTACATTGACATATCGGTTAACAAACATTGCATTTGAGCCATAGTGGATAGTGGCGCTCTATTTAATATCATCTACTAAGATGGTGAAGAAATTGGGTATAGCCCCAGATGTGGACTATAGATTATCCTTTGGTACAGCTGGCAAGGAACCCACGTACTCTGTGGGAGCATACAGCGCACTACCTATGCAATTTGTCTCCATTGCAGTATCTGCCCCTGCAGTTTTTTTGCCAAACAACACCTACAATTTCCTCATAGGCACCTCTTTCCTGGTGAAATATGGTGCCATGACACATTGGGGTCTTGCCACCTTTGAAATCCTTGGTCATACCTTACCCTTGTTCTTCAGTAAGGAAGGTCAAGACACCTCTCCCAGGCCCTGCAAATTCATCAATCTGGCTTATGCCAACAGAATTATCCCCGTAGAATAAAAACTTGCCGGAAAACACAGGCGTAAACCTCCTATACAGATTCTGGAACATAAGGGTATTCTGCTGAGGACCAGGTCTGCCTTTTCCCTGGAGCCTGGACACCAGAAGATTGCAGAGACTGGGTTGTCTGTGGTTATCCCTGAAGGGCTATATGCAGAGGTCATCAAACCCTGGGGTTGTTCTTGCTTCAAGCTGTGCATTGCGCCGGGCATTGTTACCCCAGGCCAGCAGGAGATACACATCCTCTGGACTAACCTCACAAAGAAGACGCTTTCTATCAAGAAAGACCAAGTGGTAGGCTTCTTACACTTCTACCCCACAGAGGAACTATCTGAGGTTAAGGGATTTGGTACACTCAAAGAAATAGGTATAACAGACAAACCTGGACCACCAGTCCATCTAACTACCCCCTTAGCTGACCTTTCCTCCCTTGGTCCTGAGGAGCAAGCTCAGGCATCTTTACTGTTCAAAAAGTACCACTCAATCTTTGCGGAAAGCAATCATGATCTGGTTTATGCTGAAGGAGTAACCCAGCACATTGATACAGGAACCACTCCTCCAATCTGCATGCACCCCATACAACAATTGAAATCAAACAAAGAAGTTATCTCAGAAGAAGTCAGCAAACTGCTGAAACAAGGCATGTTGGTTCCATCCAAAAGTCCTTGGGCATCTCCTATCCTGATTGTCAAGAAGATAGATGGCTCTAACCAAATTTTCATCAACTATCAACGTCTCAACAAGGTCACCAAAAAGGACTCATACCACTTACCTTGCATAGATGACACATTAGACTGCCTCAGGGGTGCCAAGTACTTCTCTGCCATGGACCTCATATTGGGCTACTGGCAGATTGAACTACCCCCTGAAGAAAAAGAAAAACGCGTCATCATAACCTCACAAGGGCTATTCCAACCAACAAGGATGCTGCAAGGGCTGTGCAATGCTCCTGCAACCTTTCAGCGTGCAATGGACACCATCCTTGGCAACCTTAAACTCTCCTGTGTCCTAGTATACTTGGACAACAACAATGTTTTCTCCAAGACCTTCACTGAGCATCTAGCTCACTTGGAAGAGGTTTTCAAGAGGCTAGCGGCTGCCAATCTTAAGATGAAGCTGCGCAAATGCCAGTTCTTCAAGGACCAGTTGGAATACCTGGGCTTTGTTATAGATAGCCACGGCCTGCATCCCCACCCACAAAAACTGAAGCCATATCTAAGATGAAGCAACCTGAGTCAAAACGTGACGTACAAGTATTCTTAGGAATGGTTGGTTACTATTGATGTTTCATCCCCTGCTTTGCAGCAATTAGAGAAACTCTCTTCTGCTTGCTGAAATTGGGAGTTGACTTTGTATGGAGTAAACAATGCCAAGGAGCCTTTGACAAGTTATGATTGGCCTTGTCAAGCAACCCTGTTCTGATGTACCCAGACTTTGACAGACTATTTGTGATCCATACCAACGCCTCACTCACTGCAGTTGGAGCTGTACTATCCCAACTTGACAACAAGGAACTCAAACACCCTGTAGCCTATGCCAGTAGGACACTAAACGTCCAAAAACGCAACTGTATGGTGACAGAGCGCAAATGCCTGGTAGTCATCTACACATGCAAACAATTTTGGGTCTACATCCATGGCGTACGGTTCACAGTGGTCACAGACCACGTGTCCCTAGCTTGGCTCCATAACTTTAAGGAACCAGAAGGCCAACTTGCTCAATGGGCTTTGAAACTAAAGGCCTTGGACTACAAGATCCTTCACCGCCCTAGCAGCAAGCACCAGAACATAGACTGCCTATCCTGTTTACTCACTGTGGCCCTGGTGAGCCCATTAGCAGATCAGCTGTACCAAAAAATGATGACTTGGAAGTTTAGCAACAAGCCCAAGAAAGTACAGCATATCCTACAAGACCTTTTGAAGGATACAGCACTACACAATGATGTGCTTTACAAGCTAGTGGATGGTAAGGAACGCATATTCCCTCCTCCCTCCAAAAGGACTAGCATTTTTACGGCCGCTCATAAGGCAACGGGTCATGGTGCCTTTTGGAAGACCAAAGAGATCCTGTTGCATACCTACTTCTGGGAGGCAATGAATTTTGACATTCAGGAGACAATTGACTGCTGCATTGAGTGCCAAGGGAATAAGCCACTACAAAAAAGCACAAATTACCAAATGGTGCAACCCCATTTTGCCTGGCATACTGTGTCAATGGACGTAGTGGGACCACTCCCACATAGCAGCCCTGGCTTCTGTTATGTGATAGTGGCTATAGATCACCTAACTAAGTGGGTGGAAGCCCGGCCTCTAAGGAAAGTAGATGCCCCTTCTACTTCAAAATTTGTCTTGGATACCATTATACTTTGCCATGGCTGCCCCCAGTTTCTACTCTCAGATAATGGGACCAACTTTACGGCCTCAGTAATTTTGAGAGTGAACAACCTCATGGGAGTCTGCAGAGTACTCTCCACTCCATACCACCCTGAAACCAATGGGATGGCAGAACGCGTCAATGGTACTCTAACCCAGATCCTCTGGAAACTAGCTTCATTGTGTACATCCTCTTGGGAAACATACTTAGGAGCAGCAATGTTTGCATACAACATTTTGCTGCATTCCACCACTGGTGCATCCCCTTTTCAACTGATGTATGGTCAACACCCTGCTATTCTGCCTGTCCTATACTCAGCCACAGGCAATCCTTGGCAACTTTCCTACAATAAGTACCTAGGACAACTGGCTGACACCCTCATCAAATTTCAGACATCTGCTTTTAGCAACACAGCTATCAAGACCCAAGCCAGATTTGAAAGGGACTCCGCTAATAGGGCCCCATTGCCCTCTTTTGAGGTAGGGGAGGGGGTTGCATACTGCAACACCAGAGGAGCAGGTAGATCCCACAAACTAGACAAGCTATGGGTAGACCCATTTGAGATCATAGAGAAAACCTCACCTGACGCTTACACCATCAAGGATAAGGATAGCGGACACATATTCAACTGTGTACATGCAAAGTTTCTACACCCATTCTGCACCCCAAAGGAAGGGCCTAATTAAATACTATCTGAACTTATCATGAAAGAAAATAACAATAAGTAATATAAACACATCATGTAATCCATACAAGAAAAAAATATTAAAAGATACAAAACGTAAAAAGATATAAAAAATTATAAAAGATATATAAATAATAAAAATAAAGAAAGTGCATTATGTTGAAGAAGAAATAGTCCTAGGAAACTTTATTACTGAGTGCCCTCCTCAGGATCCTTGGGGACATTGTTGTGATAGCCTCCACATAGTCACCAAAAGCGTGGGTGGCCACCACCTGGTAAAGAACAACAACGTTTTGAAGCCACATATGTCACGCCTCAGGGGACAGCTGTTCCCAGTGCATAATGGGTGCACTCAAGGCCAGCTCCCCATCTGCCAGGCAACTCAGCCCACACTCAATTGGGAAGCACACCCCCAATACCAAGCACTCTACAATGAACCCCTCCAAGGGATAATCAACTGGAAGACCCCGCTGACGGTACAACACTTCACAACAGTAATACTCCAAGATGGCCTGCATTTGACCCAAGGAACCGCAAGGAAGCAAAGGCTTTGGAATCAGGAAAAGATTACCTAACAAATCCATATGAGGGAGATACTGTGAAGGATCCCCAGTCTCCAATCTCTCCAAGGTAATGTTAATGACGTTAGCCAGCTGGTTGTGCTGGTTGTCAGCTTGGCAAAGTCCCCACTGCCAAGTGAAATTGGGACTAGGCCCCCACGCACAAGACCAGACCTGCACCACTGCACAGTTGAAGTCAATTAACTGCGCGTATTTGACATACAAAGCCACATTAGAGCGTGACAGCTCTACCAAGACCCCCTCTAGAGGCTAACCAGCTCACAGAGGGCAACAGAACAAACAGCAAGAGGGTGATATTGCTTTGCATGGCAAAGACAGGAGTGAACATCCACTCCTTGCTCACGGGACAGGAGGACAAAGAGGAACTCACTCAGGAATTTGTACCCCTGGAAGAGGCTGTTGACCTCAAAGTCCGCGTGATCAGGGTCGTACAAAAGGATAACGCTACCCAACAGAGTAGGGTCAGTAGCATATGGCACAACAGGCAACCGAGGTACCACAGCCTGGGCCTGCCAAGCAGCTGGGTCTACTGAAGAAGCCCCCACCACCAAAGGAGGATGACCCTCTTGAACAACTTCCTGGTCCAAGATGGGGCTGTGGGGACGCTGGAAGGGATTGGTCACCACAGTGGTGGCCAAGGACAACTCTGAGCAAGTATTGTTCTTGTGAGCCCGTAGAAAACACCAACTGTAGAACTGGAGATGGCGTGCCTTCTTACTCTGGCAATTGAACTCCTGATGATGCTCCTCTGACATGGTTGCCAGGAACTCCAGGTACTCCTCCTTGGTGCTAAGATGGGAAGATGCTGTTGAGAAAGCCATATGCCTGATTCTCTTCTTACCCTCCCTATTTATGGTCAAGAGGAGGGAAATGTGAGATTAGGCTGATTGACCACAAATGATCAGGCTAATCATCACACGCAGATTTTAATCAGTTACACGCCGTATTATCACTTGGTTATCATTTAATCAAGTGTAGTAATTATACGCTGTATAATCATTAGTTTATTATAATAGATATGGCAGTTACACGCCGTGTAATTGTTAGTTTATTATAATAGATGTTGTGATTATACACTGTATTATCACTGATCATCGTTCCAATGTGTACTTATTATATGCTGTATATTACTTGCTTTATTATAATTGATGTAACAATTATACGCCGTATAAATGTTAGCCAACATAGTGATTATCATTGATTCTACGCCGTATAACCTAAAGATCATCAATCACTCACCTCCCAATCTACCCTACTGGACGTTGTATAAACCCAGCCCCACACTTCCCAAAGGGCATATATGCTCATATCAAACAAGTGATATGCAAAAGATCAGGAAATACCAAGTTCAGGTCAGAGCTACACAACATATAATTGGGTTTCCTATTGGTTCAGGTCAGCTTTACACAGCAGATAATCCATGGGTTGATACTGGATTGAGTCTGCTATTATACGGCGTATAATCCCTAATTTGACCTGTTGTATTAATAAGCAGAAGACCTGCCAGCCAGAAAAGGATCACTGATTAAGCCCTACAAATGGAATACCAGAATTCCACCTTCCAATGTTGGAAGACAGATTAAGGACCATTTATAAGCGTCAACTAAATATGGCGTAGTTTCCCAGCACAATAATAGGTGTGTAAGATACAGCCAATCAATAAATGACAGTAGGCTAGCTCAAGAAGAGCGTAGGCTGTAGCTGAAGTGCCATGTACACCTGCAAAGGCCAGTAGCAACACACGTGCCAAGGACAGCCAATCAGGATAGGCTCAGCCAGCAAAGATGGACCTATTGCAAAGGTAGCCACTGAGAACTGTCTGAAAGGACAAGAACAAGGGTTGTTGCAGTATATATTGATACAGACACCTGAAAGGATGAGGACATGCTCTTAGTTACACCTGGATAGAATGCAGCCGCTGGCTAGATTGTAATCCAGTTTCAATAAACGTAATTATCTTCAAAGTTATATTCTATTGTAGTCTGTAGTGCTCTTTCATAGGATTAAGTAGAGTATATTGGCAAGGCTAACATCTATCTGTAGCTTTGAACATACCAGCAATAACACAAGCTGCTCAACAATTATGATCTGGGCAAGGCTGTAGATGTTGCCCACCATATTGATACCCAAGGCAGTCCACCCATTTTCTTGAGACCTATACAATTTAGTCAAGCCAATTATGCTGTAGCCAACAAGGATCTTCAGAAACTAAAGGTTCTGGCTTACTGTTCCACAGTAAAAGTCCTTGGGCCTCCTCCTCCTAATTGTCAAAAAGAAGGATGGCAGCAACCAAGTGGTGATTGACTACCACTGTCAGAATGCTGTTATTAAGAAGGATTCATATCCCCTCCCTTGCATTATTTATACATTGGACTGTTTAGGTGGCACTAAGCTCTTCAGTACAATGGATCTTATAAGTGGTTAATGGCAGATTGATCTATCCCCCGCTGACCTAGAGAAATGTGAAATTATCACTGATCAAGGGCTATTTCAACCCACAAGGATGCTCCAAGGTCTGTCCAATGCCCTGGCTACCTTCCAACTGGCTATAGATGCAGTGATGGGTGGCAACTATGGTAAAATTGACTCCCTGGTGGAAACACTATAGTAAAGTGAGTATTCAGCTTTTTTCCCTGAGCGACAACTGGAAATTGACACTTTTTTAATTAACGTATCTTGATATCTGAAAACTTTTAATAAAAAAATTTAAACTATACAGCTATGGTATACTAAAGTAATCCCAGAGAGCTCAAAACCACAATAAAACAGTATCTACTTAATAGAAATAAGGAGAAATAAGCAATTATTTCTCATTTTACTATGTAATTTACACTATTTATTATAAAATAATTTTGATTACCATAAAAATTCAAATTCAAATGAACCAAAAATAAGCAAAAACACGACAATACCAGTTATGCAAAGTATGAAGGAATATTAATATTTATTTGATATAGTTCATATAAGTACAGATGTGAATATTTTATGTTTTACTAGTAAATTAACAAAAATTAAGATATTTCAATCACTTTCAACTATAACTATTCATCTCAAACTTACCATATATACATAAAAAATCAGTACTATCTAATTAAATCAAAAAAAAACAGAAAAACTAAAATTAAAAACTAAATGATCACAACTAAAAAGTAAAAGTTAAAGCTAAAAAGTTAAAATTTTAAAAACCATAGAAGCAAGCAAGTTTACTCTTCACCCTTCTTCCCCTTTTTCATTTTAGCCCCTTCCAGGAGGACAGTGGCAATAAGCTCAAGCTGCTGCTTAAGCTCAGAGGCCTTGTATTTATTCTTAGCCCACCCTGAATGGCCTTGGTGAAGAGGGTGGAGCAAGTTGTAGGCTTGGTGGGGGGCGCAGTTGCCCAAGTCACGCAGCTTAGAGATGGTTTTCTCCTGCTCATGCTGCAGAAGGGAGAAGAACTTGTTAAACTTTGGGTGAAGCCCAAAGTTGGCCTTGAGATGCTTGTGATAAGCCTCCACCACCAAAGTGGTCTTGAGCTCACCATTCACTGCCGCTTGGTACACATTACAACTGGCCTTGGCTCTGGCCTTGCCTTGCCTCTGTATGACAACCTTCCCAATCCACTATAGATCAAAGTACTCAAGGAAAGGATTGAACTCCAGATGCTTTGCTATGTAAGGATCCTTTAGAGAACCTCAAACCCCTGTGCAGTGTTCTCTGGCTTTAAAAAAGCCAAGGCACTAAATTATGCCAGCACAAATATACAGGTGTTCAAAGTGTCCCTCTGGCTCAACCTATTAAGCTCAGCATGGGCCTGCACATTGCAAGCAACTGCTTGGCAGAAGTTTAAGTGGCACCCCTGCACCTCCCTGCTAAAAATCTGCTCAAATGCATTGAACTGAGCAGGCTCAAACTCCATTATGCACATGTGAGGCTCAAGAGCTCTTAGCCTTACCTTTTCCTCCAAGTCTAGAATGGCCCGGTCCTTGTCAGCGGCAGGAGGGTTTGCGCAGGTGTGGGGGGTCTTCTTGGCATTATTGCTGTCAGAGGGGAAGAAGGGCAAGTGCGCTGCAAAGGATTGAGAACACACAGGTGTAAATGACCTCAGTGACCCCAGTGAGGAGGAAGAAATCAAGTGTAATCACCCAGATGTCAATCTGAGCATGGATCATCCAGAGCTGTTTGAACATCTGGGGGCAAGTGACAAAGGTACCATCAACTAGCCAAGTTGAAGCCCTTTTCTACTCCATCAGATTCTGCTGAGTTATGTGACAGATTATGTGGTCTTTGCTTCCAGGCCTATTGTCATGTAGGAGGAAGCGCTCACCACTTGGAAGCTGCTTGAGTGTGTGGGTGAGCGTAAACTCTGATAAGATGTCTGAGGCCTTGGGGGAGGGGGATTGGCAGCAATCCACTTATTGCTGATAAATTTGAACAATTGCTCTTGAGTTGGCACTAACTTGAGATTGTTTGGCTTTAAATTCTGAAGGGCCTTTATGACCAGATAAGATGTCTGGAGGTGAAAGGAGGTGGGGATTACTTGAACTAGATACCACTTCAGCATCCAAGTGATCAGGTGATTGAGGGGCTCACAAGTGTGCTCCCTCTTCTTAGCAGTTACCTGCTCCCAGCCCTTGGTGTTTAGCCAGGTCCCACAAGTCTTATCTTCACAGACAAAGTGCTTTCTTTTACTTTGCTGCTTTTGGTTGTTGAAATTAAATATGTAGTTGTCAGCAATGTAACCAGGGCCGCCCTTTATGGACATAATTTGGAAGCACCAGGGAAAGCGCTTAAGAACTTTGAACTCTCTGTCCACATTAAAAATGTTGTGGATGGCCAGTGGATCCCAAGCCTTATGACCAGAAGCTTTGAACTTCTTGGATTAATCCTCAGGCTCATCTTGAGAGTCAGATGAGGAAGGGGAAGAAGAGCCATCAGGAGGGGGAGGGGAAGGGTTTGTTGAGGCCTGCTTGGATGCCTCTTTTTTCTTACCAGAAGAAGAGGTGGGCTCCTTGGCAGCCTTTGCCTTCTTAGTATGGTGCTCCTTGGTGGGCTCAGAGTTGCCCTCTGACTTGTAAAATGAGTGATCAGTGAGAGAGTCATCACTTTTATTTGAGGACTTGGGGGAAAGTTGAAGATGAGGGGGGAGGAGATGGGGTGGGGGAGATGGAGTTAGAGACTTTGCCTTCACAGGCTTTATGGCACGCTTGGGAGTGGAGACAGTTTCTTTTGAGCTCTTTGAGGCTTGGTGCTTGGTGGGCTTGTTGGATTTAGAAGATCTTGTCTAAAGAAAAGGTTAGTTTTGTAAATAAACCAGTATTAAAGATATTGTGTTCTGAGGCGCGGCACAGACACACAACAGGAAATCCTAACCTTAGGATTGGATTTGTACTAAGTCTCGGTTAGATGACAGGGAAGGCTATGCAATTACCTTGCGGCCCTGGAAGAATAATCTCTACTAGTTGTGGCTAGAGAGAGGCGCAGAAGTACTGAAGATACAAAGACAAAAATGTGAATAGAACTTAATCTTTATTGGTGAATATGGAATGGAATATATAGTGATTGGTGGTACCACAAAACACTACCAGGACGGTAGGATCACTTGCCATCAGCATGAGTGGGGCAAGTGGGTTGCGCAGGATCAAGAAACCAAACAATTGTATTTCCTGATCCAGTCATCAACTCATTTCAAGAGGCAAAAGCAAAAGCAAGAGATTTGTCTTCAAAATGGCCCACCAAAGGCAAAATCAAAACATGTTGAATAGCGGTATTCACAACATTGCCCTCCCCTAGATTGGCCTTAGGGGGGAGGTATGTACAAAGAAACTTTGCGTGTACTCAAGCAAAAGGACGGCCATAGGAGAGGAGCTTTACAGTGTATTTGGACCCTTGTTTAAAAGTGACTTCTAAAGGGCCAATCCACAGAGAGTCCAATTTATGTATGTGACCACCTACTCTGTGTTGGTAGTAAAGTACATGGTCACCAACAGCAAATTCAGGTAGAGGGGAGCGTCCAGCATTATCAGGAGAAAGCTCAAGAATCTTAGTCTTGTATGCAGAAGTGTAGGCAGTGGCCTGAATATCAATTATGCAGTTGACTAGATCCTTGATGTGGCCGTCAGGATTCATGGCCTTATCAGAGGTAAGCAGGGGGCCCAAGAGAAAGGTGGTAGTAGCCTCTTGCCCATATAACATAGCAAAAGGGGAGTATCCAATGACACAATGTTTGCTAAGGCAGTACACAAAGAGAGAGGCAGTTAAGTATAGGTCCCAGTTGGTAGCGTCAGAGTAGGAAAGCTTCCTCATGATAGAGACCAGTGTTGAATTTGCACGCTCAACTGCCCTATTGGTAGAAGGATTGTAGGGGGCAGAGAAGGACTGGTGCAATCCCAAAGCTTTGACAACAGAGTTTACCAGCTTGGCATTAAGGTTAGTCCCATTATCTGAGAGCAACACTTGGGGACAGCCATGATGGTAGAAAACATCTTGTAACAGGAAGGCAGCAGTTGTCTTAGCTGTAATGTCCTTTGTAGGGCAAGCCTCTACCCACTTGCTGAAGTGATCAACAGCAATCAGAATAAAGCAACACCCAGTACATGAGCAGGGGAGAGGACCTACTGTATCAATTCTGACAGTATGAAAAGCATGTTGCGGGGAACTAATTTGAACTTGTGGGCAGCAGCTCAAGGCCTCTGCAGCTGGCAGTTTTGGCAGCTAGCTATGCCATCTGGGATCAGCAGGCAAAGGTTCTCCCAGAAGTAATTCTTTTGAAGCCAGTCAAAAGTCTTGGCAATGCCTCCATGCCCAGTATCTTTATGAGCTTGTGACACCAACAAGAGGCAAAGACTGGGTTGTACATAAGGCAGATACTGGGCTTGTAACTTCTTGAAGAGCTGATTGTCGCGTATGAGGGTATCTTTGGATAGCTTGGAAAATGCCAGTTGTACCTCTTCTGTCTCACTTTCCCAAGAAGAAGGGTACCCAATTGGTTTGTATAACCAATCAGCCTCTGCAGGATGCAAAGCAAGAATGGGCATCTGGAGAGCCCATCAGCGTTCTGGTGTTGAATCCCAGGGCAGTGGATCACAGTGAAGTTGTATCCTTATAGACGTAGAGCCCATCTAGCTAGGCGCCCTTCAGGTCCTTAAGCTGTTGTAACCACTTAAGCAAGGCGTGGTCAGTGACAACTGTGAAGTGGGTACCATATACATAGTAACAAAACTGTTTGAATGAATGCAACATGGCAAGACACTCCTTCTCTGTGACACTATAATTCTTCTCATGCTTGTTTAGCACGCAGGAAGTGTAAGTCACAGGATGATCTACACCCTTGTTGTCTAGTTGGGCCAGAATAGCTCCAATAGCAAGATTGCTAGTGTCAGTGTATAGGATGAACTCCTTATTGTAGTCAGGGTACACTAGGATGAGAGCTTCTTTGAGTTTTTGCTTAAGGGTCTCAAAGGCTTGCTGCTGACTGGCAAACCATTCAAAAGGGACATTACATAACAGCTGGATTAGAGGTTCACTAGTATCAGAAAATTCAGGGATAAACTGTCTATAGTAGCCCATCATCCTAAGAAAGACTTGTACCTCTTGCAGGTTGGTGGGCGTAAGCATTTTGTCAATGGCTTCAACCTTCTTAGTCATTGGGCAAATCCCTGTCTGGGTTACTTCATGGCCCAAGAATTCTAGACGTTCTTTGAAGAAAGCGCACTTGGAAGGTTTTAGCTTGAGGCCAGCTTCTTGAATCTTTATGAACACCTCTTTGAGATGAGCCAGGTGATTGGTGAAGGTAGCGCTGAAACCTGTTATATTGTCCAAATATACCAGGACACAGGACAGCTTCAAGTTGCGGAGGATGGAGACCATGGCCCTTTGGAAGGTAGCTGGGGCGTTGCAGAGTCCCTGCGGCATGCAAGTAGGCTAAAAAGCCCTTCAGATGTAATGAGCGCGGCTTTTTGGCAATCCTTGGGGAATAGGTCAACTTGCCAGTATCCAGATGCCAGATCCATTGCGGAAAAAATTTTAGAACCTCCAGTACGTTGAAGAGCATCATCAATACGCGGCAAGGGGTACGAGTCCTTCTTGGTCAAGGAGTTCAATTGGCGGTAGTCCATCACAATACAATGACCTCCATCCTTCTTCTTTAGGATGAGTAGCAGGGATGCCCAAGAACTTTGGGAAGATGCCAGAAGCCCAGCGTCTAACAGTTGTTTGAGCTCTTTAGATACCTGGGAGTTCTCCACATGGCTGCAGCAATATGGTTCAGCACGGAAGGGAGTAGCGTCACCAGTGTCAATCTGATGGATAACACCTTTGGATAACCCATAGTTGGTACTGTCCTTTGCAAAGATGTCATAAAATTGGTCTAGCAAGTCTAGCACCTCTTTCTGTTGAACTGGGGACAGCTGTGGGAAGTCTTGCGCAGTGAACAAGGATAGGACTTGGGGTTTATCCTCAGGTAGGTTAAAATCTTGGAATGTGCCAAAGGGATGAAGAGAAAGGACATCAGGAGCGCTCAATAACTTGCCTTATCTGACAAACCTGCCCCCTAGACACAGTCATGGGAAGTGCAGTCAGGTTGGCTACCAACAATTGAACAGGGTCCTTATGGGAGACATCTAGGATTCCAGGACAGAGATAAGGCTTGTTGCATCCTAATGAGGGGGGAGAGTACAACTCCAAGAAGGTTTGTTCAGGTAGTTCATATGATATCTGGGAGTCTAGGATGGCCTGGGAGCCAGGGGGAATGGTGATAGCAGACGTGGCTAGGAGAGGGATCCCTTCAGACGCAGGACAAGCCATGGGTAGACATTTCATGTTTGAAGAGTGGGTGCAATATTTGAGGTTGAAAACCCCAGTGGGATATTCCAAGGCACATGTCTTGAGAAATTTTCCCGGGAACTTTAACCGGCTCTTCAAAGATCAGAGGGACTTTGTATCCCAGAATAGAGAGGTAACCATCTTTTAAGTTGATTATCCCATTATATTCCCTAAGGAACTGGGTGCCAACTAAGAGATTTTAACTCTCATTTTCCAATAAAACTGCTGGCGCAGCTAGGAGAAGCTTGCCAAACCGCATGGGTAGAGCAGAGTACGCCCCTATGGCAAAGGTCATAGACAGTCCAGATGTGCCATACAACTGGTGATAATTAAGGTCAGGGGTGAGTTTGAGTTTCTTCACAAGCTTGAAGGAGACAACGTTGACAGGCTAGCCAGTGTCTAGAACAGCCTTGATTTTTACTTTTTAAATGGATATCTCTACTTGAGTGGTAGTGCAACCAAAGGATGGAAGGACAGCTAAGATATCTTGAGCCTCTGCTAGTTCCTTATCCCACATCTCAATCATGCATCTTAATACTGGGAACTCCTTATAAACAATTTGGAGAGGGAGAAAAACAGATACATTCTTGAAGACAGCGTCAGCAATCTTGGCAGCTTCTTCTGACAACTCCACTAGCACAGGGGACCTCTTAGCCTGAGTGAGGTAAGGGCAAGAGACAACTTCTTTGGCTTCAGGCAAATGCTTAGCGGTATTTGTAGTCTTTCCTGATTGCAACTTATAGAGGACTGTAATGGTTTCAGGAACAGCCAGGACAGAGTACCCATATGTGTCGGCGTTGCAGTATCAGAGTCATTCAGGTCAGAGTTGTCAGAAATATTGTGGAACAAGAGGAGAATAGGAGGAGCCTCATTATCAGCAGGCTCAGAGTTAGATATAGAGGGAGGGATTGAAAGAAACTGGGAAGACTTGTCAACCAAGAGCGTCTCTGCCTCTAGGTTGACTGTTCTTTTCCCGCCTGCTCCTTCAGATCAGCTCCTTCAACCTGTGGGTTGGTGCAGACTTGATAATTATGACCTATCTGACCACAGTTGTGGCAACCTTGGCGTCAAGGAGGATTTTGCAAGTTCATGGTAAGAATGCAAGGACCACAGGAAGACAAACCAGAGTTAGAAGTAGCTCGTCCTTCCCTAACAACTTCCCCATAATGGGTAAGATGCATGTCCTGCAACAGCGTCTTTATGCTCTTCATGGAGGAAAGCATAGCCTTATGGGCTTTGAAGTGAAGACACAGAAGCTGATTAACTTTGAGGGCTTGAGCGCAAGCCATGTAAGCTTCATGGGCTATCAATTGTCTGCTTGTTATTAGTTGCTGTCCTTCCATGTAGAATCAGTCTGCAAACTCAGCTAGTGTCTCTTTAGGCTTGAAAGCAATATGCATGAAGGCGTCCTTCTTTACTTCCAGGCTAAGATCACCATCAAACTTGTCAATCAGAAGCTGCTTCATATCTTCCCAGGTCTCAATGGTGGGCAGTTCTGGCTCAACTACCTCTTGGCAGGTCGGGTGTAGACAGGTCAGAATGTGTTCCTTTTTGACTTCATCCAAGACTCTTCTCATGGCAGTCTTGTAGATAGTTAGAAAAGCTGCAATGGTTGAGGTTCTGGGATCAAAGACTTGTTTAAAGGTAGGCTTAAAATGTGCTTTGGGAGTTGGGCCACCATTGTTGCTATTGAGTACGTTTATATGTGGGGAGAACTCTGCTTTGGATTCAGAGGGGGGCTGCCTAGCCCACAGCTGACAAACACTCTCTTCAAGGGTAGTCAGGGTCTCAACAGCGCAGGCACCCATGTTGACAGCTTGAGTGGTCTGTTTTACAGTAGCATCTAAGCATTGGCCTTGGGTGATCACTACTGTGGAGAGCTCAGCCAGTTGAGAAGTAGGGGATGGCCCCACTGAGAGACAAGGGGTGAACCTGTCATTCACAGAGTCAATAATGTCATTCATCTCTTGTAAGTCTCTATCCAGCTCAGTATGGTCCCAGTTCAATTGGTCCACCTTGTTAGCTAGGGCACTTAGTTCCCTAGCACATTGGATTCAAGGGGCTCCTGGTAGGCCAGGGCAGCAATCATCTCCATTGACAACCCCAACAGAACTAGCAGCAGTTGCCATCATTTCACGTAGGGCAATAAGTTCTTGCTGTAGCTCTGTAACTTGAGCAGTCAACCACTGCACCTGGGAGTCAGGTTGAGGAGCTTCAGCAGGACATCCTTGACTGCAAGTAGCTGTACGTAACTCTCAAATAGTGTCCCATATTCTCTGCTCTTGATCTGCCAAGTCATCAGAAGGGGGGAGAGGGCGGAACATCTGGCTTGGGTATAGCTAATTCATTCACTTGACTCTGGAGTTTGATTATAGCAGCTGCAGTGGAAGCTCTTTCTTGATCAAACGCTGCACTGAGTTCATTAAGGTTGTTAGTAGCAAAGTCTTCTACCTGCTGTAGTTGCTCAAAGGAATACATGCTGAATGCATTGAGCTGTTGCCCAAGTTGTTCAAAGTGGTGAAACTTGTGTAAACGCTCTCTCACGTACTTGGGGATAGACTGGCGCATACATTCAACAGAGTTAACCAAACGGGTCTGGGAGGTAACAGAGTTGCGCTGATTGTCAGATACCAAGGAGAACAGGGAATAGATCCATAGTTGATAGGCAGCAAACTGATCCCAGTGATGAGTAACCGCTGCTTGTAGAGACGAGATTTCTTGGACGTGGAGCCCCAAAATCATTTGATGGTGGGCCAAGGCAGGGTGCACAAAAGACAATAGTAAGTGCTCAGCAGAGCCAGCCGCTGAGAGGAGATGCTGTGGAGTTTGAGGAGCCACAATCATTTTGTAGTATTCCACTTGACTTAACTATAGCTGAAGGCAAGGGATGGCTCCTTCACGGGCTATCCCAAGGGCTACTAACATGACTTGTTCTAAGTCAGGGGTACCCATGGGGTAAGCAACTAGGCAAGGGATCATTCCTGAGGTTCAGTATAGTGGGGGTAATAGGTGAGTTGGCAATATCTTCCTCAATAGGAGGACTAGTAATTTCATGTGAAGTCGGTTATTTTATAGGCGGAGGCAAAGGACCTGAAAACGTGGATGCAAAAGGGATAACCAAGGGGCTTACAGCCCCTGTAGTGAGCACCATTTTTGTTGTGTTCTGAGGCGCAGCACAGACACACAACGGGAAATCCTAATCTTAGGATTGGATTTGTACTAAGTCTTGGTTAGATGACAGGGAAGGCTATGCAATTACCTTGCGGCCCTGGAAGAATAATCTCTACTAGTTGTGGCTAGAGAGAGGCGCAGAAGTACTGAAGACACAAAGACAAAAATGTGAATATAACTTAATCTTTATTGGTGAATATGGAATGGAATATATAGTGGTTGGTGGTACCACAAAACACTACCAGGACGGTAGGATCACTTGCCACCAGCATGAGTGGGGCAAGTGAGTTGTGAAGAATCAAGAAACCAAACAATTGTATTTCCTGATCCAGTCATCAACTCATTTTGAGAGGCAAAAGCAAAAGCAAGAGATTTGTCTTTGAAATGGCCCACTAAAGGCAAAATTGAAACATGGTGAATAGCGGTATACATAACAAAAGATATGAAACACAAAGAGGTAAAGCAAAGCAAAAGTTAAATGAAAATTATATAAATAAAGTTTTATTTATCAAGAAAAAAAACATAACAAAGTAAATAGAAGCAAAATAGAATTCGAAAAGTATAGATATAAAAGTTAAAACATAGAAAATGAATGAATAAATGATGAAGCATCAAAGATGTTAGGTTCAGCATAGCATCTTAGTGCTAAATCAATGTAAAAATATAAAATTAAAAATTTAAAAAAAATATATGGGAGTAGCAGGAAGAGTAGTTAATTATAATTGCAAAATATATATATTATGTGGAATTTTTTATTGGGTGTTGAAAATTTGAAACACAGTAAAGTGTCAAGTTTGGCACTGTTGATCAGCTGAAAAAAGCTGAATTCTCACTGTTGAGTATGCCAGAGTTGAGAAGAAAAATCAAATTTATTATGTTTTTTCATATAAAATTTTCTTAAATTTAAAACGGGTTTGAAAGTTAACCCAAAAGCAGAGTAGTTTCATATGCTCATAAATAAAAAATACAACATAAATTAAAAAATTAAATGAGTAGGAAAGTGTTTATTAGTGATTAAGGTATGCTGTGAGGAGCTGGGAGTGAATTTTTTACCATAGTGTTGGTTAAAACGTTAAGAAGTTCTCTGTACTAATCCCAAAGTTAAAGTGTCAAGTGGATGGGTGTCAAATGGCGCTCATAGTGTGTCACTTATTAATTTAGCCTTAATTTTGAGCCTTTGATTAGTTAAATACAAAACCAATTGTGTTGCAAGTGGATAGAGTCAAACAGAGGGGGAGTTGAGTTTCTGTTTTTTATAAATTACATATGAAATCTCTTAATAAATTGGGCTTAAATTATGTGGCACCAATTAATCCACAAACCCAGAAATGACATAATGTAAAACAGGTGGGGTATTTGATTAATGTCTATACCACTAAATCCAGTATAGTGGTGCTTGGGAGCTTAATCAACAATTATGGACACTAATAAAAAAAATGTAGTAAATAATAAAATTTATATAAGTGCATATGTGTTTTATTAATAAAATATTGATTTGGTTTAAAGAGCGTCATCTGACCACTTTTTTAGACTGTCAAACACAAGTTTTTTCATTTCTATTATTAAATTTACTTATAAATTTTCTCTTAAATCCGTTTTTTAGCTACCCAGTTTATTAAACAGAGTCAAATTTGAGTAAATTTAATCTTGTTTTTTTTTGGTTTTGAACCCCTAAATTACTAGTAAAAATTAGCTTAAAATCAGTTAAGCTGAAAATACTAATAGATTTGCATATACAGCACTCAACTCCCTGGTACTCAACAAAGTGTTGAGTACCAGGGAGTTGAACTTACCACGGTTGCCTGTTGTTATAAACTTAACTAAAGGTCTAAATGCAGTAACTGGTAGTTACACTAATTGCACACATGCTCCAATAAAGTTAATTTGAGATTTAACACTCCTTGGTGGCATAAATTACTATTTTTGTTAAATGTACAGTTGTAGGAATAAGTTGTTAAGTTGGCCTTTAATCCTTATGCCACCTCTCTGGCCCAAAAATAACCTATTCCACTCCTACTCCAGCCAACCATTTATCATCCTTCTCTATATGTAACCTGAAATATTTACAATCAAATTAGTTAGTTTTGTCATATTATCTTCCTTTTTTATATCCTTTATTGGCTATAACTTTATCACACACAGGTAGAGTGTTGAAAAATAAGATCTATGGATAACTATCAGTAGAATCACTACTCCCAGGTTGCAATTCTGCCACACCTATTCCTATTATTTATAAGGTGATGATTTCTATTACCATAGAAGTGAAAGGGAAAAGCCAAAAATGTACTTTTGTCCTGAATCTGATTAGCATTTATAAAGGGGTCATCATAGTGTAATTTTTAGAATTATAATTTTTTGATTTATTAATGCTGAAGTTGGAGGGTTTTTTGATAATGTGTATTTGAGATGAGGTGCTTTTGAGCTTTTAAAGGCTCTTGGGTCTATGCCCCTCAGGCTTTCCCAACTCTTCACCCTATTATAATTAGAGCTCTCATTATCTAGGATTTTTTTATGATCTCTTGTTGATGAGGCTAAAAAAATCTTGCTTGGATGTGGATTCTTCTTGGTATACTGTGAGGTTGAGGAACTGGATCAGCTATTTTTTTAAAAAAATGGTGTTGAAGGTCTGGATATTAGAATATTTCAGCTATTGTCAACCTAGTTCAATATCTAATAAATTTCTGAATTTGGTATCAAAGCAATTTATTCAAACTCTTCTTTTTGGAATCAAGTCAATTTCTACCCAACTGCCAGGGACCCACTTGAGAGGGAACAAGTTCCCAATCTGATGAGCCAAGACCCCCAAGTTAAGGTCTGCAAGAACCAAACCAATAGGAACTGTAACCATTGATAGGTGACTAAAGTGCCAAAGGAAGGCAAACTGACCCATCATTGAACTAAACCTGCCCAACAATTAATATCCAACTAGGTAGGACAGCAGATAGAAGGAGGCATTTGGTCTCACCAAGGAAGGTTCTTCAGGTGAAGGTAAAGTTGTGGACCAGCTTTACTGGAACTTCCTTCCCCAGTGACCTGAGGGGTATTTGAAGCAGCCATTTGCCAGGCACTCCTTCTGGTGGAAGTCATCAGGAGAATAATTGTGCCAGTCTGTGGTGGGAGTTGAATTTTTGAGGGCTAATAGCACAGAAAGCAAAAGAACTAGAAAACAGAACAGGAATGTACTTCTTTTCATGGTTTCAAAAAAGTGGTGCAGAAGATAAGTGTAGACAAGTGTAGAATAGAATAATATCTTTACTGTTGGAACAAGTGAAAATAATAGATGGGACTCACTTAAATAATTCAATAGGAGGCTGATACATTTGATAGGATATTTAAATGAGAGGGAATTTATCATGGATTTTCCCTGAAAATATGGCTGAATATAATACCTATGTCAGGTGTAAATACACTTAGGACTTAATAATATGTATTAAGATATAGATAGAGAAGAGGCACCAAGAACAAGCCACAAGGTTTACCACAATTAAGTGGTTCTTCTGATAAAAATTGTTATCTTCAAGTACAGAGCCTGCTTCATATATAGAATATGTGGCTCCAAGAGCGGCAAGAGTGATAGAAACAGCCAAACATATTTTGAGCAGTAAGTGATGTGTTTAAGAGAGCTGTTAACAATTGCTGAAGTAAAGTCAAAAGCAGGAGAGAAGCTTGAATCAAAGAAATCCACATAAATAGGTAGTTTAAGTTGAACTGTTGCTTTTAAACTAATGTTTGACTTCTCTTTAGGGTTTCAAGTTCAATCACTGTCTGGCATTAAGCCAGGTTTGTCACTGGTGTCAAAAATTTGGTTGTTAATTTTCTTTGATTTAGTGTCATTAACAATAGTATCCAAAAAGTTAATGGAGGCAGGGAAGAAATCCCTGACAACAACTTGTTCAGATACCTGCTTATCCCTGATTCAAATCAGGTCACCTGATACCAACTACTGATCCTAGTTAGGTACCTATCACAATATCTTTGGCTATAAAAAGCCTAAATTATTATCTAATAAATTTATTATTTCCCAAATTATTATTTGATGCTTCCCCAAAAGTTGCCTCTTGTCAGTGTCATGATTTTTCCCTTCACAAAAATATTGTAGCATTTTTCTATGAATTCAAATCATCTTACAGAGACCCACTTCTAGATATATGGCTTTAATTTGTTAATTATGAGTTTTAGGAGCATTCATGTTCATTTATGATGAATTTGGGGTGTTTTTGAGGACTTTATATCAGATGGTGGGTTACCTGGTTGATTTACCTGTTTATTGATGTATAATGATAAGGAGCGCCTTTTGGGGAAGCTTTAAATATGGAATTAAGAAAGAAGAGAAGTATATTTTATTGGATAATACTTTAGACTTATATAGACTTGACTGTGTGGGGATTTAGTTGGATCAAACCTAGGGGTTGGTCATGTGCTAGATGGGTTTGAGCCACTGGATACTTGGACAGTCAGGTGATATTGCTTGGTTACCATTCTTGGTATGTCAAACAGTATATTGGAAAGGGACTAAATTGGGTGATGGCTGGATGTTAAGTAGGTTGGCGGAAACCAGAATGCTTGTACATCCAGACCCTCAACACACACACCCTTAAGGGGTTACTCTGGTGCATCAGGAGGGGGCTTTGTCTTAACAGCTGCCACCTGATGCTCCTGGAGCTGTTTGCTAGTTGGAACCAGTCTGTTCAAGTGTTCTCCTTTACTGAGGCGGAGATGGATTCTGTGGTATTTCTTGATAATTGGGTTTTTGGCACTTTGGAATTTTACTAGATAGATGTTGTGATCTGGTCTGTACTTGATGATTCTTCCTGCCCCTTATGTACTGAGTCTAGTTTTTTTCTGTTGCCAGCTAGAATCCAGACAGGGGAGTTGATGGGAAGTGGTTCCTCTGTGGAGGTTACATTTTGTGTCTTGAGCCTCGTCATTTCAGCTATTTTTTCTTTGAGGTGGATGTGTTGTAGGTTTGGTGCTTGCTCTACTGTGGGAGATTTCCCTGGGGGGATCTTTATGTAGGGCTGTTTATTGCAGGTGATTATTTCTGGTTTGTACCTGTAGGTTAGCTCAAACGGTGAATAGCCTGTCCCTTGGTTGGTGCAGACTCAGGATACTAATAATGCATGTTTCACATATAGTGGCCATGTGTCTTTGGCTTTTCCATTCATTATTTTCTCTAGGGTCCTGATAAGGCTGCTGTTGAAGCGTTCCACTCTACCGTTGACCTGTGGCCTGTATAGAGAGGTTGCGGAGTGTTTAATGTTTTTGTATTTCAAGTTGTCATAAACTATGTGGCCTGATAACTCTGTTGCTCCGTCAGTTATGATGTAGTCTGGAGTGCCATAGTTGGCTATGAAGCTTTGTTAATGAAACAGTTGATGGTTTCTACTTTTTGGTCCTTTGTTGCCTAGCAGATAGGCCAGCGTGTGGCAAAGTCAAAAGCTACAATTAAAAATGTTGATTTGTTTTTGTTTCTGGGAAGGGCCCCACTACGTCTAGCCCCCAAACCTTAAATGGTTTGGGGTCTGGTACTGGGTTGACCGTTGGCTGAGGAGCCTTTGTACTGGTGTATTTCTTGAACACTGTGCACTTTTTCAGAACATCAACTATATCCTGTTTGAGGTTGGGCCACCATACTATCTCTTTTAGTGTGGGGTATAGGTTTTTAGCCTTTTTATGGCCTAGCAGGTGGTAATGTCTTAGTATGGTGTCAACTCTTTGTGCAAGTGGGATGTACAGGATATGTTTGTTGCTAATAATTCTGTATACTGTGCCATTTGATACATAGAAGTACTTTTTGTTTCTTACTAATGTGTTGTGGGTCAGTTGATGTGTTGAGGGGTCTTTCCCTTTGGTTTTATACTCAGCGTTGTACAGGTTTGGCCAGTCAGGGTCCAGGTGGTCAGGGTGATCCTCTCTAGGCTAGCATAGTCTAGAGAGAGCATCAGCTGTGACCAGCTCTTCCCCCTTTTTGTACTGGATGTCCAGGATAAGCTTTTCTAGCAAGGACATCCATTTGGCTTGCCGCCGTGTGAGTGCGTTCTGAGTCTTGAAATAGATTAAGGATTTATGGTCAGTTAGTACTTGGACGTTTAAATGCCCTTCTACATAACATCTCCATTTCTTGCAAGTGTGGTATATTGCTAGCAATTCCTTATTGTGTATTGGGTATCTCTGCTCATTATTAGTTAGTTTTCTGCTTTTGTAACATACTGGCAGGAAGTCTTGCTGCCCTGGCTGGCAGATGCACAGGACTGCGCCAATGGCGGTGTCACTGGCATCTGACTTGAGTTTGTAGCACCCGTTATTGTTAGGGTATTGCAAGATTGGTGCTTCAATCAGAGCTTTATCTTAATAAATGGAAATTCTTGTCATATTCTGGAGTCCAGATAGATTTCTTTTTGGCATTACCCTTAGTTAAGTCATTGATTGGTGCGGTTAGTTTTCCACAGTATTTGATGTATTTCCTTAGGTAAGCTACCATACCAAGAAAGCATCTAACTTGTTTAACGGAGGTGGGGTGTTGCATGTTATTTATGGCTTTTATTTTGTCTGGATCTGCTTTGATGCCACTGTCAGAGATAATGTGGCCCAAGAACAGGAGTTCCTTTTCCATAAATTGACACTTACTTGGTTTTGCATAAAGTTTGTGCTTTCCAAGTCAATTGAGTGTCCTGCGGACATGCGTGAGGTGTTCCACTTTGTTTTTTGAGACTATGATGATATTGTCAAGGTAGCATAATGTATTTGAGAGACTGTTTAGTGCTTGGTTCATCATGGTGACAAACGTTGTGGGAGCGTTGGTCATTCCAAAGTTCATTAGTCTACATTCAAAGGATCCAAATTGTGTACAGAACGCAGTTTTTGGTATGTCCTTTTCCTTTACTTCAACCTGGTTGTACCCTGAGGTGAGGTCAATTTTGGAGAAAAATTTGGCACCTGAGAGTCTTTCAAAAAAATCCTCTATAAGTGGAAGAGGGTATTTATTCTTTTCTGTGCTTGCATTGAGAGCTCTATAGTCAGTTACTAGACGTAGAGTGCCTTCCTTTTTTTACAAAGAATACTGATGCCCCCCATGGGGATTCAGACAGGCAGATGAAGCATTTAGCTAAGTTGTCCTCAATGTGTGTTTTGAGGGTTTGGGTCTCCATGGGAGAGAGTCTGTAGGGGGTGCAGGTTTGGGCATGGCTTTGCATAAGTCAATGCCATGTTTGACCTCCTGTTTGGGGGAAAGCTTGGTAGAGTTCTTCCTTGAATACATGGGCGTATTCATTTAGGAGTGCTGCAAGTTCTGGGCATTGGATCTTTTGTATTTGTATGTTATTGAACTCAGTGTACCTCATTATGTGGAGGGTACTATCTCTAGTTAGCTTTTCTGAGTCATCTTGGTTTATGACCTGGAAAAATACTGTGTCTCTTAGGATGAGGTCATTGGGTTCTTTGAGGATGTTAAAATTGACTCTGTTGTGTTTGATGGTCATGGTTTTTGTTTTTCAACATACGCTGGGGTTCACTTGGGTGAACCAGTCCATGCCTGCTACAATAATGTAGTTTATGTTGTTCATGACAAGTCCTTTGATGGACGTTTGTAAGCCTTGGAGGTTAATTCTTAAGGGAGTTGTTTTGCCTTCAAGTAGAACCTTTGATTTGTCTACCATTCTGGTGTATTTGAAGTTGGATTTGAAAACTGGTCTTTTGTAGTTGGTTACAAAAGGTTTGCTAACCATAGTGTGTTGTGCACCATAGTCAAATAAAATTTTATGTGTATGTGATCTGAAAGTGCATGGGTAGACAAGAAGTTGTGAGCAATCTTTAATTTTTAAGTTCATAAAAATGGAGGACTGCGGGACACAGGGAATGCAAGTAGCAAAGTTTGTGCCTTGGTACAATTTCTTGTCAAGTTGGGGGGAGACAGGGGCACTTAAGCCTGTTCCCCCTCCTCTTTTCCCTGTTCCTCTGTTTTGAGACCTTTGAGGTCAGAGAATGTGGGGTCAGATTCATAGCGGGTTGCTACTTCAGCATTGTTAACTTTGGCAGTGTCCTCTTTCTTGGGATGGGAGCGGTTTGCGCTTTGGCTGCAATTATCATTGTTGCAATTGGAGTTGCCGTTGTTATGGTTGGTATTTTGGCATTTGTTACCATTGGAGTTTTCTCTGCCATTGCCGTTTGCGGAGCTACTGCTGTTACATGCAGCATATTCCATGTTTGCGCGTTTTTCCGTGCGCTTGGCTTCTGCAATGAGCGCAGGCATGGAGGTAATTGCCTCTGGGCAGATGAGGGCAGCAACAGAGGGTTTCATTCTGTTGATGAATGATGCTCTGGTATGTACATTGTCAGCTTGCTCTGGGTTTTGGATCTTGCAACATATTTCCTTGAATTTGTTGGTGTAAGCTGTGATAGTGGTCTTCTGAGGAAGATCACTGAGCTGTATTGTAATGTCTTGGAGGGATTTGGGAATGCAGAAATTGTGCGTGATGTCTGCTTTGAACTCTTCCCAGTTGTCAAGCTGGTCGTCAGTTTGTGAGCCAACCCAGGTGGCAAACCAGTTAGCTGTGGCCTCATACAGGCGCTTGCTGGCTTCCTGGACCCATTTCTCATGGGGAATGCGGCTGGCGCAGAGTTTGGCGGCTGTGTGGTCTAGCTAGTTGATGATGTTTTCTTTGTTTTTACCAAAGAACTTGTCAATAACAATGTACTTGATGTTGGTAACTTCACCTATGATAGGTGGTATTGTGTTTGTTTGTGTTTGAAGAGAGTGACTGTATTTAATGATCTTGGCGCATGCTTTGGGCATGACCAGTCCTTTGAATACAGTGCATCCACTAAGTATATCCTCATTAATGTTGTGGGCGCGGAAGTACGTCTTCCAGGTATCCTGGGATGTGGCCTGGTTGAGTACGTGAGCAAAGGTGAGTGGGTTTTGGTCAGTCATTTTCTCTCTCATGGGCGTGGTCAAAAACCCATAGCTGCTACCAGTGATAAGGAGCGCCTTTTGGGGAAGCTTCAAATATGGAATAAAGAAAGAAGAGAAGTATATTTTATTGGATAATACTTTAGACTTATATAGACTTGACTGTGCGGGGATTTAGTTGGATCAAACCTAGGGGTTGGTCATGTGCTAGATGGGTTTGAGCCACTGGATACTTGGACAGTCAGGTGATATTGCTTGGTTACCATTCTTGGTATGCCAAACGGTATATTGAAAGGGGACTAAATCAGGCAATGGCTGGATGTTAAGTAGGTTGGCGTTAGCCAGAATGCTTGTACATCCAGACCCTTGACAATAATATGGATTTTTTTCACTAAAATAGAGAGAAATTCTTTTTTATACTGTGCTTTTGAGCTTCCTCAAAACTGTATCAGGTTATTTTATCACATTTCTTGCCAAAGTGATGAAGCATGTCATATAAGCCCTATCATGAAACCTGAAGCAATTGCAGTTCATATGGGCTCTGAGAACTGATACATGTTAAGTCATAGTTTTGTAGAGTGTAGTCAGCTTATAATTAATATATATAAAAGTGAGTCTGTCTGTCTGTCTGTAATGTCACCTCATGTGGGCTCAAGCTGTAAGGGATTTGACTGAATTTATTTTTGCTTAAATTTTATTTTAAAAGTTGATTGTTAAGCCAAAAGCTCAACTTGGCTCATCCTCACTTTCAATCCCTTACATGCATCTTTTAAAGTACACAGATTGAATTCAGTGGAGTGTGGTCTAACTCATGTTGAACTGAAATATAATCCACTTGAACTTTTAAAAAAATAATTTTATTACTTGAATTTTAAATCAGTGGCCAACCTCATTCAACCATATCAAATTGGCTTATCTGTATAGATTACCCAGCTCTAGAATTGTCAGGGATCCAGTCTTGAGCGGCCGGCCTGTTGTTTCCAGGGGTAACCTGTGCTGGGTTTTTTGCGGGCAATGCCCACCACAAGAGGGGAGCTAACTTAAAAAGGTAGGAGACAGACTTTCCCACCCAGGACCACAGGCAAGCGGCCAGGATTATAGTGTCAATCACCCCTGTGGGGATGATATACACAGTCCCAAACAGCTTACCAGTATGGTTGGTTGGAAGGCTGGGTGAGGAAGTGGGTATAGGTTTTGGGGTCACAGGTGGTTCCATGGGTAGGTCATAAGCAGGGAGATAGTTGAATTTTCCTCTGAACAACTTGGGTATTGAAAATATCCACAGACCTTGTTGGTTGTATCTAACTTCAGATTGTATGTGGGCAGGGGATCAAGTTTGAGTATCTTTTCTGGGGTGTAGTCCTTGTATTCAGATTTCAGAGGGTAGTTGGTAAAATGGACGGGTCCAAAGGGTACACCAGGAGGACAGAAAACTGCAGGCAGTGGGGCAGGAGGGCCAGAAGATCTCAAACTGAATTGGTAGATAGCAAATACAAAATAAGGCAATAGCTGTGTGAGCCAAAATAACATAACCTTTATTCAAAAATGGCAATAAGATTTGAGCACAGAATCTATAGACATATATAGCATCCTGCTTCCAAACTTAGTATTTTCCATAAGGGTTTCATCAAAATATTGGGGAAAATGCAGGCAGGTGGCCAGGAGGCCTGGGTGCAGGAGCGGCAAAATGGCACCTCGGCTGGATGTTCTCTCATTGGTCAGAACATCCAAATTGGTCACTTGATTTCCTTGATCTTTGGCTGTGGTCACGGGGTTGGGCCCAAAGCCCGGATTTTCCTTAGTAGTTAAGTTTGATTGGTTACTCAAGAGGACTTCAAGCTCATGAAGCTCATGGTGCCACCTTCTCTGCCTCCATTAGGCAATTCAAGAAACTCCTCCTTGGGAACCATCATAATTGAACCTGTACTTGTATTCTGACTTCAGGACTTAGCAGGGGCTTCAGCTTGCGGGGGCTTAATCTCAGAAAAACGCGGGTGGACAGGCTCTTGGCTCATGGGGCCAGCAGCCCACAGGAATTTGGGTTCAGGGTTTGAATTCCGCCCTTGGGCCTGGGTTTTGAGGGGTAACAAATTGTCAATCCTGATAAGAATGGGTGGATTAAAATTAGAAAGAAAGCATCAATTGTTTAAGATCCTTTTATATAATTGGATGTTTAAACTCTGCTGATGATTGAATTGACCAATGAAAAGAGAGCCTGCTCAGTTTTAAATATATTTAATTGAAAAAGATACATAAATTTTAGTTTTAGTACAGGATGGTTGGCTTGGAAAAATTCAAATCTATCTTTTCCAAAGTGAAATAATAGAATATTCTACTTGGATGTATCAGCTGATTTGAGTTGCTGCATATTGTTTCAGAGTAAACCTTGCTTGCCACAGCTTCATCCCAAAAGAACATCAGTGGAGTAAACTGGCTATGGTAAAACTATGATTCAATATAATGATTTTCATGAAATTTAGAGAACATATATCAATTTTTAGATGATTCTGATCAAAAAGGTACCAAACATGATAGCTCTAGCTCCTCTAGATGCAGAGATATATATTTAAGTGCTGGAATCAGTTTTACGTCTTAATCAAAGGCTCAGACTCAATTTAAAATTATCTAAATTTACTTTTAATACACACTAAAAAACTAAAATCAATGTATCTCAGTGAATACTAAGCCAATTTTGATGTCCAATAGCTTATTTTAAAACTGCAGATAAGCTCTACATTTTGACAAAATTTAAAAATCAAATACTAAATATTAAAATAATAAGTTTAGCCTTACCAAACTTAATAATGATACTATACTTATTTGGGTTTAGCTTTTTATTTATACTGGGAATATACAATTTAATTTTAAATTTAAATAAATATAATTGAAATTACCTTTTAATAAATCAATTGAGAAAAATTTTAATTAAACGTGTGATAAGTTATCCAAGCCTAAAAATACAATAAAATATTTTCAATTAACTTATTAAATTCAACCTCAATTTTGTCCTTGGACAGGACATTCACCTAGTATATATATTAAAAGCTTAATCTGGTGTTTAAAACTGTAAAATTGTTGTGTTCTGAGGCGTGGTACAGACACACAATGGGAAATCCTAACCTTAGGATTGGATTTGTACTAAGTCTTGATTAGTTGGCGGGGAAGGTGATGCAATTACCTTGTGGCCCTGAATAATAAGTCTGTATTAGTTGTTTCTAGAGAGAGGCGCCAAAGTACTTGAAAACACAAAGACAAAAACGTGAATAGAACTTAATTCTTATTGATGAAAAAGAATCAGAATATATATCATTTTGGTGATACCACAAAACAATACTAGGACAGTAAGATCACTTGTCACAAGCACAAGTGGGGAAAGTGAGTTGCACAGAATCAGAGAACCAAACAGATGAATTTCCCACTTTGGAAATAGACCCATTTCAAGGAGCAAAAGCAAGGGATTTGTCCTCAAAATAACCCAATGAAGGTGAAATCAAAATAGTGTGAACATTGGCATTCACAACAAAGTTTAGCATTTTCTGGGAGTATTCTGTCTGAGAAAAAGATGTGCTAACCTGATTTGGCTCAGGTAGAGTCAATTATAAACACTGAGTAGTATAAAATTGTCTTTATTAATTTTATAGTCTTCCAGTATATCCTCTTTGAAAATATTTAGAAATAGTTAACTAAGAGAATAATCTATGTGATCCTCACTTGATAATTCCTTGGGAAAGTTTTATTGTGTAATGATTATTAATCAAGCCTACTTCTTCTACTAATATTGCAACTGAACTATTTATAGTTCAGTAATAAAAAGTTGGGGAAGATAACAGTCCAAGAGGGGGTGAAAAGGTCATTTGAAATAAGATTAAATTTATTGGGTGAATGACATGTCCTTAAACTATGTTGGAAAGCCAGAAGATCACCAAATGGAGTGGGATATGTGACATTGGTATAGGTTAAATTGACAGGCTCTTGGTGTATAGACTTCAATATTTTCTATGTTGAGGGTGCTAATTGGTCTTGCACCATGCTTTAGATTCAGATCCTGTTGTAAAAAATGTGGGATTGTCAAATTCTTTTGTGTAAACTCACCAACTTACTAGAATTTTTTCATCCTTTTATATAAAAAATTAATTTGTTCTGGGATGAAAATTACTCTATTGAGTTAGTGAGTTCATGCAAAGGAATTTGACAGTCCTGCATTTTTCCTTACAGTTTCTGAATCTACAGTACATGGAAATATGATGTCACTATACTTGCAGATCAAGTAAGACTATAATGTTAGAACTGCTATGGGGTGTCTTTATGAGTACAGTTGTGTATTATAAGAAGTAGTGGTGACTTTGTTGACCAAACCAGTTACAACAATACCAGAGATATTTTATTTTCCTGATACTCAACAATAAAATAAAAATGATCATTTTTGGGGTTATTTGCCATTATCTTAGATTAAACATTTATATTATCTTTTTGGTATATAAAAGGGTTTTATTTATTTCTGATATGTGCTTACAATAGTTCTAAAAGCTATGGCAATGAGCAAAAAAATTCAGATTTAGACAAAATGAACTCAGATTTAAATGAAATTAAAAATAAACAAATTTATATTGATTTACTTTAGATTTGGATTCATTTCAATTTTGTTTAAATCTGAATTATTTTTGCTTGTCACCATAGCTTTTAAAACTACTGTATATAATTAAATAATAAATTATGTCATTTGAGATTTTGTAAAGAGATTTTACACTATATATTTTATTATTAAACTAAAGGTTGTTATTAGCCTTTTATTGATTTAAAATAAGATGGTAAAATTGAGATGTTTTGATATAAAGTGATAAGTAAAAAATGACTTATTATTTATTTTTGTTTTTGGTATCTGGATTTTGTAGCAAAAAATACCATGTTAAAAAAGCAATATACTGTTTTCAATATGATCTAGGCTACCAAAAAATAACTATACTAGTTATCACAGTAGAATTATCCAAATCATGTGAGAGCTAATTAACATTAATCACATCTTCAGCTCTTGGTCATAGAAATATCTGCTAGTTAAAAAGAATTTTGCTGCCAGACATGATGACATGGGTCCTTGAAATTGTATTACATCTTAAATTTACTCTGTCAGAAAATATTTATAATTTTATTTAAATTTGCTGAAATTGAAGTCCAATATTTGAATTTTTGTTTACCCCCCCTCAAAGGAGGTATTATGTAGTTCAATATTCAATTGTCTGTATTTTGGTGCATTGGTGTACAAATTTGACCCCAATTTTAACATTTTTTAAACAATGAAGCTTCACATGAGCCTTTAGTGCTGCATACTTTTTTGGTTTTATAAAATAATAGTTCAATTATTTGGAATTACTTTAAACAAACATGTGCATTTTTCCAATGCAAAAATCCAATTTTATAAAATACTTATTTTAGAATGGCAACCACTAGTTGACTCTATTTTTTCTATGAATACATATAACCACATGATGTTATGTGAGAAAGATATATCTACATTGGTTTTCTAAATATTGTATAACCATGAGGTTACAGTTGTGTGCACTTTACATAACATATTCATAACCATAATAAATGCACACACCCATTTTTTACCAAAGTCCGGAAAACACATTGGAAATAAAGATGAACTCAAATAACAAAAACACCAAAAAAGTATATATCATAAGTTGGGAATATCATGTTCATAATCAGTATAAACAAAATTTTATGTACCCACCGCGGATTGAACCCAGGACCTTCAGATCTTCAGTCTGACGCTCTCCCAACTGAGCTAAAGCCGCAAAGTTGTCTTAAGAGGAAAGAGCTAGTGTTTTTATACCAACAGTCTTTTACTCTATTAATTTTTAGTACTATTTTTTTAGAAGGAGCACAGATGTTATCAAGGTTCAGATGTGTTGTTTAGTACTAATATTTATTAAAGAGTGATGGGGAAGTCTCATACTCTACCAAATGAGCCTAAAAATCTTTATAATGTTTTGTTAAAGCTCTTAAAAGCAGGAGTATAAATGACCATGACTTTAGGGAAAGTGAGGATAAGTGATATAATTTTAATGCTTCATTATCATCAGATTGTCCAGCCAGGCTATTCTGGAATGTTGAAACTGAACCAATGAGGATTCAGTATTTGAGTTGGGGAAGACAACAGTCCAATAAAAAGGACAATAAGGAATAGAATAAGGTGTTGTTTATTGTAGAATATTGTGATTAATATACCATATGGGAAAGCCACAAGGCTACAAGGGGGTGGCATAGTGGCAAGTTCTCATGTAAGGTTCAAAGCCGAGGAATAACTTGTGCAGGGATCAGCAGGTTGAATTGGGAGCGCTCCTAATTAGGAGGAAGTGCCTGCCATTTGACATTGCCATCAGACTAATCCATGTTGTTAGACACGTCAAGGGGTGACTCATTGAGCGCCCCCTGTGTATTGTAAGATGCATTAGTGGGCAAGTCTGGAAACTTGGTTACAACAGGAACTTTAACTACTTTTAGAGTCCAATGAATAAAAGTCCCATGAATCAAACCTAGGTCCCCTGGGGCCAATTTGTAATGCCTCTGCCAACTTGGGCACACCCAGGTCTGACTGAGCTAACAAAGCTTGGTGAGAAAAATTGATTAAATAATATATTTTTCTGTTTTCTTACTTAAGATATTCATATAAATCTGAAAGGATTTTATCTTAAAGATCAGAAAATTTATACATTTATAATTTTTTAAATAAACCATTAAATAGTTATATTAAGTTAGACTTTTTTATATACAGTAGTTTTTCAACCTGTTAAGATGAATGTATATTAGTCAATTTAGAGTACACAGGTTCAGTCAGAAAAAAATTCAACTTTTTAGATCTAAATAGAAGATAATTCCACAGAAACTGTGCACTATTTAGCAAAAATGTCCAGTCATACAACAACCTATTAAAACTGAGGACAAATGTATAATGATTTGGCACAAATGTATCAAACACTAGAACACATGGGTTTCAGTCACAGAACAAATCTACTATGTTTACTATGTTTTTTATGAAACCATGAAACTCAGTCACAAAAGTTACAAACTTGATCCAACAACAAACCCTAATAGCAACTGAAACTGACAACAAAAATATCCAATATCAAAACAAATCAATGAATTTATAATACTGTTACCAGCTTGTCCTAATTAAGAATACAATCTTGAATACAAAAAATAAATAAATATTCTGAGTATCTGTTTTGGGATTAGAATCAATAAAAAGATCAAAATTAACCAAACACATGATTAACTGTGCACATTTACAACCAAAAATAATTAATATAGAAACATAAAAATCTAGTTTAAAATAACAGTAGTGGCTACAAGCTTTCATGCTATTATATATGGAGAGATAAAAATTAAAATAAATAAACTATATAGATAAACTGTTCTAATTTATTTTATTTTTTATACCAAAATGAAAGCTTCACAACAACAGAGTAACAATGGACCCGTTGTGCACTGCAGTTGCGGTCACCTCCACGGGTCAAAGAACAGAGTTAGTGCAACACAAGTGCCTACTCAGGAAGAAGACATAGGGGATTTAAATAGTGAGGTTGCACTGACACAACCAGCTCAAAGGGAACAGAGTGCAAGGGCACAGAGCATAAATCCAAGGGTCCAGAAGCTGACCCAAGAATCCACCAAGGTCATCACCACCAAAATGGTAAATGATATCACCACCAGAAAGGTGTTCTTGGTGTATGATCTTGTATACTGCCATGATGGTGTTACAGCTACTATTCTGGAGAAGGTTAAGCCCTTCCTTGATACCATGTACAAGCCTTACGTGAGTGATAACAAAGGGAAAAATGAGGACAAGCAGCCCCAGTATTTCCAAACAACAAAAGAGCAGAAGGTGCTAAAGAAGGTTGCTGTATTCTATAAACAGGTGCCTATGCCCTGTGTTGTGCCTGATCCCAATGAGTCAATCCCTACTGCCAAAAAGGCCAAGTACCACATCATCCCCAATGACACCTGTGAGACTTTTTCCAGACCCATGTAGGAGACAACTGACTACAAGAAGGCCACAGCAATTGTCAGGATCTTGGAAAAATCTGCCCATAGGCTCTGCAAAACCTATCTGAAAACAGGTGTTGTCCTACTTTTGGAGAAATCCAAACACAAGCCAATCCAATTAATCAAAGAGCACATGTGGGCAATCTGTCAGTGGATCAATAGAAACTGCAATCTTGAACTGTAAAATATTCATTCAATGGTTGAGTCCACTTTTGGGATTGAGGCCTCAATTTTCACATGCTATTGCGCTGTGAAGAGTTTGAGATTCTACTGGAAAACACTCAGGGTTTCTCTGTATAATCAGAACATCCCATACAACATTGCCTACCACCAGAAATACACTGAGAAATACACCACACTGAAGGAAAAGGGCACAGTAAATTTCTACTACTGTAAATTCAGAACCTGAACATAAAAATGCAGGATTGTCAAATCCTTGGTCCAAATTTCAAATCACTTTTGTGGGATGGCCTTTTTTTAATTAAATTGATTTTTTTGAGTATTTATTTGAATATTTGAAAATGCAGGAACTCATAGACACTTTGCAAAGTTCAAGTCAAACTGCATATTTTCAATGGACAAAATGAATTAACTGGAATCAGATTTGAAGCGTTCAAATCCATCAACCATTTTCATTAAGTTTACTATGTTTTTTAAAATTGCAGGATTGTCAAATCCAAGAACCAAATTTCAAATCACTTTTGAATGCCACTAGTAAACTCAAATATTAATTGCGGGAACTGGAATCCAAATTTAATGTACACTAAGCACACTAGGAAACACCAATCTAAATAAAGAAGCTCCACCACAACTAAAATCAAATGAAAAATTCAATCTCAATAACCATAATTAGACATAAAAAGTTATTAAACTTTAAAATCATCCAAACCTGGAAAGTATACAATATTATTCACTTCAAATCACGGATATAGAAACTTTGCTACTATTCTAGGCTAAATCAAGAGAAAACAACTACCCAAAAATAAACCAATAAATCCAAATAAATACATATTTAATCTAATATATCTATATTTTATTTTATTTTTATGGACTGTCAATTGCATTCCCAACCCGCTCCTGCACCAGCCTGCAGGGCAGCTCGTCCACAAGGGCGTCCTAGAGGGTCCAAGAACAGACCCAGAACACAACTCAAGGGGAGTCATGTCAATACACAGGCCTTCCAAGGTGTCATTGCCAGCCAACCATCTCCTGCATCCCAAGCCAGAACTACCAGCTTGAATCCAAGGCAGAAGCCACTTTCAAGGCCTGCTACCAAAGTCTCCTACACCAGGGTCACCAGGAACACTGAGGTTACTTACACCTCCACCGTTTACCCAGTTGTCACCTGGCCCCGCACTCTTGATCCAAGAGTTGCTACTTCCTTCCCCTGTGTCTTTGACACCACCTACAAGCCATTGGCCACCACTGAGGAACCATCTGCACCTATTGTGTATTCAACCATTGACGGTGCCACTGCAAGCAAGCGTGATCCCACCTTCTACACAAAGGTCCCCGTTCCCTGCGTCAAGCCTGGTAGCCAGGATGCCGTGGTACCTGCCAAGGACCGGCGTTGGTTGACAGATAGTGAGTGTGAAGCTCTCCTCAACTGCTTGAACGGGGGAATGGCAGTTTGGGATATTGTGTCCCAATTTGGTGTCACAGCCAGATACATTGCCAACATCAACACCAAGTTTGGCAACATCAGGCAAATTGCCAAATCCACCAAGGCAAAAAGACAGCCCAAATTCCTTCAGCCTATTCACATTGACGCAATCAAGAAGTGGGTAGCCAAGGATTGCCACCTGGACACACTTGCTGTCCAATCAATGCTTGCCACAGAGTTTGGGCCTTCTGTTTCTAAAACCCTTGTTTACAAAGCAATGGTTGATTTGGGCTTCTTGTGGAAGGTGCTTGGAGTTTCTTAATACAATAGGAACAGTGAAAAGACCATTGAGGATTGAAGCATTTATGCCAAGACATATCTGGCACTAAAGAAGACTGGGAATGTCCAGTTCTTCTATATCAACAAATTGTTGTTTTCCTCCTCACTCAGGTCTAGGCATGGGTGGGTTGAGAAGGGGTCCAAGGACGGCGTAGCTCATTGTGCAGCTGTTTGTTCCCAGACCTATTCCATGGTTGTGCTTCTTGATTATTGCAGGTTGGACCAGTATTAGATGATTAAAGGCTCTCATAACAGTGGGACCTTTCTTGATTTTCTCTGAGCCGTCAAGGAGTACCTTTGAATAAATTATAGCGGCACAACCAACGTTGTTGTGTTTGATAATGTCAGGCTCCACAAAGTGGATCTGGTTGTGTCCAAGTTCCCCCCATCAACAAAAACAGCCACACCTCCAGCCACCAACTTACCAATTGTCCAATGAGACTTCTCTTCCTCTTGCCATATTCCCCATTCCTGAATCCAATTGAGGAGGTGTTTGGTTGGATCAAGAATAAGGTGAAACAAGGCCTCCCTCAGGACACTGAGGATCTATTCAATATTCTTGAGATCAGCCAATTTGCAATACCACCCAATGTGGTGGCAGCTTTCTATGAGCACTTGAAATCCTTCCTCCCAAAAGCCCTGGCCTCTGAGCCAATCAGATAAATGGGCGCTCTGGGTTTTATTTAGTTTTAATTTTATTTAGTTTGTTTTTATTAGGACTCAATAATTATTATTTATATATAATAATGTGATATTTGAATGTATTATAGACATATAAGAATACATAGAAAAGGTAAGTAAAATTAATTATACTAGGTAAGATGGAAATATTTTTATTATAATGCACTGAATATTATTATTGGCTTTTGCGCTAACAAATGAATAAATTAAAAAAAGATAGAAATAAATTAGTTTATTTATATAATTGTGAATCCTTGATGGTACTTTGGCTTTTTTAAGCCACAAATTGGACCTTGCATGTCATCATCTGATCCTTGTTATTTCAGTGCCACTATAACCACACAACACAACAACCAATGATTTTCATGTATTGCTTACTAATTAGTACTTAGGACGCGGGTCAAGTATATTGAATATGTTTATCAAATTACATTACAAGGGAAAGATAATTTGAGTTCTAAACAATCATTTGTTTAGAACAATATTGGAGTGGGCCGCATGATGCGGATAAATTCAATTCTCAATGTTTATCTATGTGATAAATAAAGCCCGTACTCAACAAGCTAGTGAATAAAAACGTTTTTAACTTAATTTTAATATTTGACATGGTTGCAACTTTAACTAATGTCTTGTAATATATTTAGATATATTAATATTATAATTTACGTTGTTGAGTTTATACTTCTGGGAAGTATAATAAACAAAATAAAGGGGAAAATTAAGAAGAGAATGATACTTTATTGAATGTGAATATAGGTTAATATATAGTATCATGATAAGCCACATGTTGTCCATGTACATCATGGAGGTCATGGGGCTTATCTGAGTAATGTTCCTCTTGAGTCACGAGGCTTAATCAAGTTGTGTTTCATTTAGGACCTGGATTGAGAGATCCCTGTCATAGATGGTTAACTGATAATGATGCCACTGGTTTATTGACTGGGCAGTGAACCACTTGTTGAGCCGCTTGGTGATTTACTCTGGGCGTTAATTTCCCAAGAGGGAGTAATCAAAGATGTTGCGAGATCTCCCCCTGGGGTGCTGGAAGGCGGAGCCTTGGGAATCTTTTTGAGGGTATCTGGTATACGGACTTGGTACTGATCCAGTTTGGCGTTAGGCACAGGGAGTCTTGAATTTTGTTGGGCTGCTCTTGCCTTACACAAACAAAGTCAATCATGATGCATACATTTTAGTTTGGTTCAGGCTCCAATCCCTTTGATGAGGTAGGTGTTATTGGGCTTCACTTCCATGATAATGCCTGGTCCACGTAACCCTGGGTCTAATTTATGTTGGTTGTGGTTGACAACCCAGATCTTGTCTCCGACTTAGAACCTTTCTTGTTGTAATGGGATTGCTTCCCGCTGAACCCTTTGTTGTTCCATTGTCTCTTGGTCCTTTCTGGCTTGTAGTACTTTTGGGTCATTGTTGTCTGGTATCTTCTTTGGAAGTGGCAGTTGTGGCCTTGTGGTTGTACTGACAAGTGAAGGTTTTTGACCATAGACAAGTTCATAAGGGCTTTAGCCTGTATTGCGGTTGACTTGTGTTATGCAGACCATAAGGGAAATTGGTAGCATATCAACCCAGGATTTTGGATTGTTGGCAGACAACTTACTGAGGGCTTCCACTAGAGAGCTGTTTAGTTGTTCTATGTGTCCATTTGATTGTGGGTGATATGGGCTGGCTGTGACGTGCTTTATTCCATTTTTGACAAGATAGATATTGGTGTCAATAGCTTTAAGTTCAGTGCCTCCATCTGTGATTAAGAGGCCAGGCTTTCCAAACTTAGCTATGATTTCTTTTCCATTGAATTGTCTCACGTCATTGCCTTTGTGCTCTTTTGTGGCTTGTGCTACGGGCCACCTGGTTGCATAGTTGATGGCTGTGATGATGTACTTCTTGCCTTTGCTTTCAACAGGTATAGGTCCCACAATATCTAACAACCATACCTTGAAGGGCTGTGTGATGGATACAGGTACTACTGACTTGGGTGGAGCTTTGGTTTGGGCATACTTTTCACAGACCTTGCATTGTTCCAGTACTTCTCTGATATCATCTAGCATATTGGGCCACCAGTGGCGGGTCTTGAGATATTCATGCAAGTTTCTGCTACAGGTGTGTCCCAAGTCTCTGTGATAACAGAGGATTGTGTCAATCTTTTGTGTTGACAGAACGTAGGGTACAGTGTCACCATTTAGAAGGATTTAGTGAAGGGTACCATATACGTTTTTGAACAGATGTTTGTTCTTAAGGACTTTCTCTTGGATGTCCATTGGTGTGCCAGGTGGAAACCCTTCCTGGAGATTCACCATCATTAACATGGGCCAGTTGGGGTTGCCATTGGTTCAGAGGATGTGTTTATTGTATAGCCTTGATAGGGCGTCTGCAGTAAGCATCTCTCTTCCTGGCTTGTATTCAATTTGCATGAGATATCTCTGTATGAGACTCATCCATTCAGCTTGTCTTCTTGACAGGTGTTGTTGTGTTTTAAAGAATACTAACAACTTGTGGTTGGTGAGTACCTTGAACATCTGGGCTTCTTCTAGATAATATCACCATTTCATGAGGTAGTGTATGATGGCAACCAGCTCCTTGTTGTGTATAGGGTATCTTTGTTTGCCGTCTGATAGCTTCTTGGATTCATATGCCACAGGGAGGAAGTCTTTCTGGGCCGTTTGGATACGGAGAACTCCTCCTATGGCATAATCAGAGGCGTTGATTTCCAGCTCATAGATGCCTTTGCAGTTTGGGTATTGCAAGATGGGGGCAGTGACCATGCATTATTTCAGTTGGCAGAAATGTTGATCTCATAAAGGTGTCCCGACAAACTTGGTTGTTTTACCAGTGATGGCTAATAGAGGAGCTGTTAGGGCGCCCCAGTCAGGGATGAACCTGCGTACATAGGCTACCATTCCAAGGAAAGTGCAGAGTTTGCTCTTGTTCCTTGGGGCTGGCATTTCTGTTATGGTGCGTATTTTGTCTGGATTGGGCTTGATGCCGTCTTTGCTAATGATATGACCAAGGAAGGGGAGTTCAGTTGAGAAGAACTCACATTTGGACGGTTTGGCAATTAGTTGGTTTTCCTGCAGGGTATGGAGGACTGCGCGGACGTCTTCCCAGTGTTGCTGTAGGTTGGGACTGTAAATGATGATGTTGTCCAGGTAGATGATTGCTCTTTTCCCAATGTGTTCCTTGAATACTTTGTTCATGAAGGTTAAAAAGGTACTGGGAGCGTTTTTCATGCCAAAATTGAGGACAACACATTCAAAGAACCCATATTTAGTTTGAAATGCGGTCTTTGGAATGTCTTCAGGTTTCACACAAATTTGGTGATATCCTGCTGTCAAATCAATTTTTGTGAAGATTTGGGACCCCCTAGGGAATCAAAAAGGCCATCAATTAGGGGCAGGGGATACCTGCTCTTTATTGTGACCTTGTTGAGGGCCATGTAGTCTGTGACCAGACAGAGGCCTCCATCTTTATTTGCTACAAAGAAGACAGCGGCACCAAAGGGTGACTTTGAAGGTCTGATGAGGCCTTTCTCAAGTGCTTTGTCAAGGTAAGCTTTCAGGGCGTCATCTTCTTGTGGTGTGAGGCGGTAGATGGGTTGTGCTTTAGGCACGCTACCTTTCAGGTCAATCTCATGTTGTATACCCTGGTCAGGGGGAAGCCCGGGTAGTGATTCTTGGAATACGGAGGGAAATTCATTGACTAGCTGGTCCCTAATTGGGTTCTGTTTGTGTTGGATTTCTGTGCTTTTGAAGTGAATGACTTCATATGTACATGTGCTCCAATTGATTTTGCTGATGTCAGTTTCTTTCTCTGTTTCCATGATCTTTACAAATATGTGGTCCCTCATGAGGGTGTCAAGATGTGTTGGGTACACGTGATGGTGGACTTCTCCTCTCTGGATAGTGAGGGTGGCACTGTCCCAGTCTATGTGAGGCTTTGTCTTTTGCATCCAATCTAATCTAAATATGTCATCATATTTGGGAATTGGAATGATGGGACCACTAATTGTTGTTTAGATGTCTCCAATTTGGGCCCAGAAAGATCTGGTCTCATGGGTAACTGGTGTGCTGTGGTTGTCTGCCATGATGACTCTCTTGATGTTACTTTGAATGGTAGGTAACTTCATGAGGTCTGCAAAACTCTTGTTAATGAGTGATTGGTTGGCTCCAGTGTCAAATAGTACTGTGCCCTGGTATCTGCAAAAACGGAAAGGATAGATAAGGAGTTTATTTCCAGATTGGGCGGCAAACAGTAGAGGGTTGCTGGAGGGAACCTGGATCATGGTGATTGAGTCCATGTCCTGTTCTCTGTACAAGTCTTGTGAAGAGGGGGAGGGCGGCTTGCCTAGACACTCCCCTGAGCTTTTCCCTCCTTGTTGGTATCTTTGGTGCTAGCCTGGTTGGCTTGTGCAGTGCAATTCCCGTGTCAAGGTTGGGTACTGGTGGCTTGGTTGTTTTGTTTATTGGGGCGAGACTCTCTCTTAACTACGGGGGTTTCCTTGCGTTTGTTGGAGGCGTGTAGATCATCAGACTTCTGAGCTGCGTGTTTTCTCTCTAAGAATACATCCTTGAGGTTCTTGCAGCAGGTCATGTGGAACTGGCGTCTAATATGGGTGGGGAGGCCATTTTAGAAGTCCAGGCGTGGCCCAGGTTCATCAAACTTGATGGTGTTGGGCGCACGGGTGAGCAAATTGACTAGTAGGTTTTTTTCAGGGGGCACGTAGTACCTGTATAGCGTTGCCAATGCAAATGAGTCATAGAGGACGTGCTTGACTGTCCTGTATCCCTGTGGTGTCTTCTGGCAGTCAAGGGCTACGCGGCATATATTGATTTGTATAGGTACATCTTCCAAATTTTTGACGTTGGTTTTTAATATACAGTGTAGGAGGATTCCCAGGTATACTGCGGCGTGGATTCTTTGCAAGGTATACTTTTCTGAGAACATGCATAATTTTTTGAATGTTTGTACTAACCTATTAATATAGGACATTTGATTGAACTTGAAAAGGGTTCCGGGGGCACCTGACTTGAATCAGCCCCCCAGGCCTTGGCAAATGAAATAAATAAAGGTTTAAAATTATTCACAAGGACTGCATCCCCGACTTTCTTTGATAGTGCATTAAAAACTTCATTAAAAATTGAAGATTTTAAATATTCATTTCCTATTTGGAAGTCAGTTTTTATTAAATTTTTTTCATATTTGTTGATGTTTGTGAAGGGGAATCATTGAATGATTTTGTATATGTATTCATTGAAGTTCAGTTTGATATCCCCACAAATTTCATTCATTTCTTTGATTTTGATATTTGATCCTAGTTTATATGCTTCCCTTATCCATGGCAAGCACCCCCCAGGTGGTGAATATTCCCTATCTTGAGCTTCAATATTAAAAAAATTGTTCATATTTTGTTGAATTATTTTATTTATTTGGTTTTTATTTATTTGTTTTACAGGGGCCACCAGTGACTGGTAACCCCCGTAAAACCAACTCGGCGTATAAGCCACCACTTCCGCGACCTCATCCCCATTCCTGGTGATGACTAAAATAAATATAAGTAAAACATAAAAAGACTTACTAATTGTTTCTCCTGTGGCCCCCTCAGCCACAGGGCCACTTCGGCAAACTTCATGAGCGTTGGATGCTCTTCATTACTTTTTCTAGGCTTAATTTTTCTTATATTTCTTGCAACTTGTGCTTCTTCTTGGTTTTCATTTTATAAAGCTTCTGAATTTCTTGAAGCGCTTCTGCTTCTTGCTTGTTTTTCATTTTCATCTGTTTCCATTTGGTTGGTTTCCTCTTATTGGTGCTGATTTCCTTTTGAATTTCTGTTCCTTCAATTATTTTGATCTTATTGTTTTCTTTGGCCCCCTGCCAGAACTCCCACAAATTGTAGGCCACGTTGCTGAACTTCAGACTTGATAAATTGTTCCCTGTAGATTAAGTAATGCTTCTTTGTTCTTTTCATCTATAATATTTCCTAATTTATCCAGAGCATCTTCTTTTGACTGGATTAGTGGCTGGCCCTTGTTACCCAGCTTTCCTGTCACTATTTCCCTGAAGTTTCTTTCTATTTCAACAAACTTTTGAAGGTGTGCTTCTAATTTGTTGATCAAGTTATAGATTGTTGACATTTTGTTGGAATTCCATCAAAAAACTGGTTTTTATAGTGCTATCTTCAACGCATACATATTTTTCATCATCATTAATAAATTAAAGACAATAAACGTAAATATTGGATTAGAATATTGCAATTAGATGTCAACTCTTGATATTTTGATATTATGTGCATAACTCAATGTATTTTTTTTAATAAAATCCATTGTAAACGTGGCCTTTTCCATTATAATTTAATGAAATGGATTGTGATTATATTAGGGCCATTAACGCTTAGTACAAATATTGATACATAGTGCATTTTACAGCCTGTATATTCACCTATTGGTAATAATTCTGTAAAGTTTTCAGTTGGATTTTGCAAGGTAATAATAATGTAATGTGTTAATAAATTACAGTTTACCGTCATTAATTGGTTGATTTTCTTTGCTGTGGCAATTGTGCATTTTCTGATATTTACGCACTAGTATCCAATTGGTTGGCTTCACATCCAATCACACAGGCAATAGGAAAACAAGCCGCCACCCCAAACACATCCAGTCTTGGGGTGGTGGCTTGTTTTCCTATTGCCTGTGTGATTGGATGTGAAGCCAACCAATTGGATACTAGTGCGTAAATATCAGAAAATGCACAATTGCCACAGCAAAGAAAATCAACCAATTAATGACAGTAAACTGTAATTTATTAATACATTAAATTAATATTACCTTGCAAAATCCAACTGAAAACTTTACAGAATTATTACCAATAGGTGAATATACAGGCTGTAAAATGCACTATGTATCAATATTTGTACTAAGTGTTAATGGCCCTAATATAATCACAATCCATTTCATTAAATTATAATGGAAAAGGCCACGTTTACAATGGATTTTATTAAACAAAATACATTGAGTTATGCACATAATATCAAAATATCAAGAGTTGACATCTAATTGCAATATTCTAATCCAATATTTACGTTTATTGTCTTTAATTTATTAATGATGATGAAAAATATGTATGCTCATAATTTTAAGCTATTCAAAAAATGTACAACATTGTATTAATTATGGGAAATGTTAATAATAGAAAAAGAAAATATTATTAATTATGAATCAAAAGAGAGATATCAATTTTAATAAGTTTTCACAAAGAAAAGATTTATTTACTAATCAAAGGACGGGAGAGGGAGGGAATGGGCAGAATGTACATTGCCTTCATCTGCGCCTGTGAAAGAGGCAGCATAAGAGATAGTGGGGAGGGAATGGGTGGTGGTTTGGGAGTCAGGGTTGGAAGGCAGGTGGCTTGATGGGGGGTTGGGGAGGCAGGGTTTGTTGACTGGGAAGGGACAGCAAGAGCTGATTGCTTCAATTGATCAAATTCTTCTTCTGTCACATATACTGGCTTGACAAAATGGATGGACTGGCGTGGGGAGAGATGGGGGTCCTTTCTGGTCTTATCACTATCACTTGCATAGAAGATGATGAGATCAAATAAGCCCTGGACAGACGCGGAAGGGAAAAGCTCATACCCTTTATCAATTTGGGTGCATAGTTTGTTGTAGGTGGCAGGCTTTAGGCGCCTGAGGGCAGAATCAAAATTGTAGAGACATACATCTGCAAGATGCATGTCAGCGTAGTCAATGGGGTAGGACCAGAAGGTATGACCTGCAGCCCTGATTCCTTGGGTAGCCCATTTGCGCTGCTCCATCTCTGCACTCAGTACAACTGTGTGCATGGTGTTTTGTGTGGCCCACTCCTCCAGCATGGCCTTGAGCTCCATCTGGTAGGCATACCCCTCTGCCGTGTTCAATATTGCCAAGTAATAATTGACTCCCAATGAGGAAACTGCCAATAAAACCCTGACAAACCAATACAATGTTGGGCCACACTTGTACACGTCAGACTGGATACACTTCTCTCCAAAATCTTGGATACTTGCAGATATCTTAGCATACAACAGGAAGATTACGTAATTACGGGCCCTCATTGCCCTTCCTTTGATAAAATTAATAATAGTTGAATTGTAGGGGTCAGTGTCCACCAAAATGGGGCCACCAAGAACTTGATTGGACAAGATTCCAGCAGCAACCACAACTCCATGCATCCACAAATTCACCATTCTTTTGTTGGTGAAGATGCCGTGGAGTCCCAACTGGAGACGTACCTGGACCAGGGGCATCCACGGGTCACGTTTCATAATAGCCATCATAAGGGGATGGTCTGTGTCACCTTTGGTTGAAGTACAGGCGTCAGTCAGGGTCTTCTTGGTAGGGGGGCCACAGTTGGCGTGGGCTTGCAGGGTTACAGCCACAGTAGACTTTGCAAACCCCATTGCGGCTGCAATTTCCCCAAGGGACATAAGCTTCCCTTGCTTTTCAACCATTTCAAGAACAATCTCTGGAGTGATTATTTTTCTTCTGCATCTTGCAGGCTGATTGGCTAGGGGAGGAATATGTCCATCTTGTGAACTGGTCAATGCCATCTGATTGGCTGTTTTGGGGTCCTGGGCTCTCTGGGTGACCCTATGGCTAAAATGGCTGGTTCCAGATGCCATTGCTGATAAGGGATTTGGGTTAGCAGCTGCCTGTGCGTGATGGGCAAACAGGGCCATGCTTGAGGACGCAGGAGAAAGAACACACTCCTGGGTAGTGCTTGCAGAGGGGCCTGCGGGTTGAGAGTGGCCATAGACAGAGGCTTCACCGTTAAGAGACCCAGTGTAGCCCTGCATAATTTTGTCAAGGCCAGGGAACATCTTGTTGACTTGGTTGTTATTGAAAGAAGACATAATAAATTTTTATTAAAATTTTAAGCTCAAGAAGAGGAATGTATATTTTAGTCAATTTTATTGTTATATATGTTAATTTTGTGAATATTATGATCTAAATTTTAGCTGTCCTACATTGGAATAGGGTAATTTTTGAGAATGCCTATGATTCCTAAAAGAATCAGCACAAATCCACTCTAGATCCTTTAGCATCCTTTTTGAGACACCCATAAATTATATTTATTTCAAATTCCTTGCAATTATGATTTGAAACTTGGTTCTTGGATTTGACAATCCCGCAATTTCAGATTTGTTAAGTTTAACATGATGTCTATGATTTGTTTGAAATACAGGAAATCTCAAATTGTACATTAGAATCCCGCATTTCTGATTCATGTATCCCACATTTGTTTGCTGGGTTTTGTCTTTTGTTAGTTGAGTTATCTGCTCAAGAGATTTGAAAATTTCCAATTTAAATAAATCAAAAAAAGTCAAATTAAATGGTTGATTTTATTAAATATTTTAATTCTCACTCAGCTGAGTTGCCCGCAAAAGTGATTCAAAATTTGGACCAAGGATTTGACAATCCCGCATTTTTACGTTCAGGTTCTGAATTTACAGTACATTGACAAGTCCTTCTTTGTATTGTCAATGCATAATGAATATAGGTATGTCCCCAAAGGTGGAAAGAACAGCATGTCCCAGTGTGCAGCTGTGTGCTCTATTGCCTAATTAATGGTGGCTCTTCTTGGTTCCCTTGGTATTGTACTATACCACATGATCAAGGGTTCTCATATTAATGGGACTTTTCTAGAATTTCTCCAATTGGTTTTTAAGCACCTCCAAGTTACCAGTTTGGGTGTCACCAATATCATACTACAGTAGTTTTCAAACCTGTTGAGATAAACATATAATTTCAGCTTAAAAATAAATGCAACTTATTCATAAAACAAAATAAATGCGGATCCAAATCTATTGTAATTTAATATAAATTCTTTAATTTTTGATTTCTTTTTTAGACTGAGTTTCATACGTGTTTAGACTGAGATTATATGTTTATCTTAACAGGTTTGAAAACTACTGTATTAGATAATGTTGGGTTCCACAAGGTGACAGATATTCTCAATGAATTCCAGGTGATTGAGCCTGGTGTAGATATTGGCTCCCAACAATTGGCCACATCTAATTTGCGCCTGCTATTCCTTCCCTCCTATTCTCCATTCCTCAACCCAATAAAGGAGGTTTTTGGGTGGCTCAAGCAAGTAGTCAAGAAAGGGGCGCCACCTGGGCCTGATGATTTGTTCAATTTGCTGAAGGTTGGTGTCCATACCCTCCCAGCTGGAATTGTGGCTAAATTCTATGGCCACAGTGATTTGTTTCTCCCTGTGTGCCTCTCCAAGTAGCCAATCAATTAAAGGCTTAGCTATTCAAAATATTTTTTTTTGCATTTTATTTTTTAATATTTGTTTTTTATTTAGTTTAATTTGTATAGTTGTTCTTTATATGAACCTGAAAGCTTAATGTCAGATATAATAAAAATTAACAAAGCAAAGAAAAATGAATGAATGAATAACACACAATTTATATATATATTGATTTTATTTAGTTTAGTTTATATTGGCATTCTTTATATAATTCTGATTATATACTGTCATATATAATAAAAGTTAACAAAGCAAAGAAAGATAAATGAATGAACATACAGAAATATTTAAAGTTATATAATGGTTTTATTTGTTGGATATGAATGGTTTTATTAGAGTAGATTTTAAAGAAATTACATATGAAAATTTAAATATTTATTTGGTTTTAGAGCTTTATTGGGGGTGTGAGAGTCAAAATTCCAGGACTTGTTGTTAAAATAAACTAGCAATTTATATTGCCAAAATGTATGCTGACATTGCTCCTGTGCTATATAGATCACAGCAGCTTGAGTACAGGAGCACTGTGATACAATTGGCCAGGAGGATTTTTTTAGGTGGAGCTGCCATCCATATGTGGCAGCAAGAATAACTACATCCTGAATAACATACTCTATTGAGCTGTAACCAGGGGCAATTTTTTATCTAGTAAAAGTCTAATTTCATCAAGCTTTATTATTACGTCAAACATGTTGTGTGCTTCTGCTTTAATTCCAATTATTATAAAAAGACCTAGGTAAACAATTAAGTGAAGTCTCTTATCACAAACAGGGCTGAGAACTCACAAAATTTATTGTATAGAGTACTTATTTTATTTTTTAGGGACACAGTTGCAAAGGTTTTTCCTTGGTCAGCCAGATTCCAGTCTTTTCAGAGCACCAGGAGGCCCCAAAGTCTCCAAGGACGCCCACAAACTGGGGAATAATAGCAGACAAACTGTTTGTAAGGGCAGATACTTTTTCTTTTAAATCTTTTAGGACATGCAATATTGTATACTCTGGCAGGAAACAGAAACAGACATCTTCTTGGCCTCTCTCCATTTCAGGTAAGTTGTGATAGGGCATAGTGTTGACAAAGTCCCAGACAAGGAGAATTAATAGCTTGTGAAATTTAGGATGCAGAACATACTGGTTGAGATGGATCTTTGGGGCCATGGCCAAAGCCGCAAATTATCATTCTGTGTCATCTGGTGTTGGGTGGAGCTTTGAAAGTTGTGCTAGGTTGATAAGGTACCTTTTAGTTAATTTTTCTAACATATAAGATTAGATAGATGTTATCAGAAGCAGCTGACAGCCAATATGGGGAACATAGTTTCTGTAAAAGGTCTCAGTTAAATATGATTTCAGGAATTATTGTAGTGTGCCTTTGTGCTCATCTAAATAAAAATGCTATTATAATCTTTTTATTTATTTAAAATTGTATTTTTTACCTTCTTTTATATCTTTACCTGTTTCCCCCTTGATAGGGGCTGCTTCACAGGTCTTCTCACTTTCAGGTTGCTGGTCATCTTCTGTTGGTTTCTGTTTTATTTTTATTTTTTAGCTGTGTAAACATCTCTGGATCCTTTGCCCACGCCTCCGCAGTTGCAAACCCCTGTGACTTGAACTGCAGGTTGGCAAGAACATCTTTTTGTATGTTTAGGAGCCTGTTTGCAAGTTTATTAGTTGTATTTGGTATCTTGCTCTTCACAGCCTTCACAGTAAGTTTGTTGAGTTTTTCTCCTTCTAACACCACCTCCTTGAGCTTGTCCCTCATCTTTTGATTGACCTCCTTGATCTTGTCCACCACCACATCCAGTTCTTTGATCATTGCCTCCAATCCTGCCATGTTTTCCTTGTGCTTATCCCAACCCCTTTTATACTAATAAAAACATCCCAATAAAATCTATCTATTTTTGCATCTAATAGAGATTTAATAAATATATTAATGAATATAATTATGAAATTTTTTAAAGCTTTAAGTCATAATATTCAATTGATATCAATATTTTATTGTTTGTATATACCAAACCATTCCAGATTTCATGAACAACATGTTTTGTCCAAGTAAAATATAATTTGTTCTTAACTTGGTATGCTAATTATGTGCAGAGTACAAATTTATTAAAAAGAAATAACCACACTCAGGGGTTATATGTAGATCATACAGTTCAGAGAGTATATGTGGTGAGAAGGTTTATTTTTTATTGAGTCTATTTAATTTCATTATAAATTTAATATTAGTGCTCTACAATAAAGTGACCTAAAAAACTACAAGTGCTACAGACCAGCCAATTGGAATGGGTGTTAATTTTTGCTGCCTTTGTGCTTGGCTCAGACCAGATATGCCTAAGTTATTGCACCCAGTTTAACTCAATGAAATAAGCCTGTTAAAAATAAGATATGTCCTATTTTCAACAGGCTTATTTCATTGAGTTAAACTGGGTGCAATAACTGAGGTGTTTCTGGTCTGAGCCAAGCACAGAGACAGCACAAATGTCACCAATTACAATTGGCTGGTATGTAGCACTTGTAGGTTTTAAATTCACTTTATTGTAGCGCTTCAAATATATTAAAGTTATAATAGAAAACAATATACATAATACATATTAAAGCAATCAAATTTAACTTGTGATATGGTAAAAATCAATTATTACTATAGTTAAATGTAAGTTATATATTATAACAATAAAAAAATACATAAAAATTAAACCAATATAAATAAAAAAATTTAATGGGGGCAATTTTTATTGGGCAAAATGAGATTAGGTGGGACAAACTAGTTGGCGGGCTGGATTGAGGGAGAGAACTTGATTGGCTGGGGGTGGGTCCAAATAACTGGATTGGTTGGCTGGGGACTAGGGCAGCTGAAGGGCCCAGAAGTGATTGAGTGTCTTGATTGGCTTGGAGAAATTGATTGTACATGCCATCATATTCCTAATTAGGGAGGACAGTGATTGGCTTGTACACTGAGGAATTGCAAGGGAGCAGCTGGGGGTCCTTTAATGATTGGCTGCTGCTATGAGCATTGAAGGCCATCTTTGTAAACATGTCAGCAACCTTATGGCGGGGAAACAGCACAGTGGGGTTGTTGACCATACTAACCACCTGGCTGAAGGATGTGAGGTTGCGCCCACGGATGGTGTCCACAATGTTGAAGAACAACCCATCACCCAGGTAAAGATCAGCATGCCTGGCAAGGAACATTAAGACATTGTGGTTGCCTGCTTGGATCTTCTTGGAGGCCACTTCAGAGCACTCCATTTGGTGGCTCAGGAAGATTTTGAAGCTGGAATTGGCCTAGCGCCAGGTGGCAAGCAGGTCAGATAGGAGTTTCCTGTACCAGTACTCATTGATGTAACTGGTTGTAGTCCAGTAAAATACAGTCTCTTTTGGGGAAACTGCAAGAAATTCACCAATCACAATCCCCTCTATTTTCCTTTTTTTACCCTTGGGGGTTATTTTTTACCAATGAACCATAATCCTGGACTTTTAATGACAATTTATAGTAAGATATAAAGATTAAATTGTCCAAAATGAAGGACAGGCAGCGGTTAATGGTGGTATCAATAACAGGGTCATAGGGTAAATCAGATCCATCATCCAACTCATTGGCCAGCCAATTGGTCAGAATCAGGATACTTGCTACAAGCCCATGCATCCAGAGCTGCGCTGTGCGGCTGGCAATGAAAATGCCCTGGAGCTCAAGTAGGCAACAGACCTCAGTCAATTGGAGGTACAGGTCCCTCTGGAGGATGTCAAGCATTAGAGGATAGGCATCATTAATCTGAGAGTCAGCATGCATCCTTGGCTTATTGACTAGCTTTGCACCACCTCTCTTCAAGAGGGCTCAGAACTCACGCTTGATCACCGCCTCAGTAAATTGAAGCCAAGTGGAAATTTTGGCAAACTTTATGCCACTCTGCCTGAGGCTCACAATCTCCTCTATCACCTCATTGGTTATGATTTGACATTTTTGTGGTGCTTTGGGAATAAGGGGATCCATATTAGGAAAGGCTTGCTCTGATTGGCCCAAACGCTCAAGTGATGGCTGGATAGGGTTGGAGGGGGCCACAGTTTCCCAGTTTCCGGAATGTGGCACAGGTGCAGGTTGGGCCTGGTCTTGAGGAGCACCATACTGGCCGTTGGAAAATCCACTAGTGGATGGGCCTGGTGACACATACAATCCAGCCTCCTCACAACTTGCATTAAACTGGGTATAGACGGGGGCTGTGGCAGTTAAGCTCTCTTGCTCAGTAGCCTGGGCTTGGAGTAGCCCATGGTACTGCTCCTTGACAACGTCAAAGTTCTCATTACTAGTATTAACCATCTTAAACAAAAAAAATTAAAATTCTATTAAAAACAGAAAAGCAAAGTGTTTCTAGAAAATTAATTTTATTTAAGAGTGTGCTCCTTTTTGAGACATTCTCTCAGACATAAATGTCCAAATTTAGAATCACATACATTGAAAATAATGCTGTAGTTCCCTGAATAAATTTTAGTGGATTCACTCATGAAATACTAATTTCCAATTTGAGCCCCAAAAATAATCAATATTTTCAAAAAATGAGTTTTTTGTGTTTGAGCTCATCAATTTTGTGACTGAACTCATGTGTTCTCTGTTTGTATCATATTTGCCACACACCCATTAGCAAATTTGATGTAGTGTGCTTCAGGAAGTGACTGGATTGGGTGCGTTTTGAATTTGATTCCCATGTGTCTGCTGTCTCATTTTTGGATCTTGGTATTTGACTTTATTTTTGTTGTGTGATTGACTATTTTTGTTTTCTGGCTATAGATAAATAGAAGGTTTATTGAGTAAATTGACCTTTAACTGGTTCCAGTTGAAATTTGTTTTTGTGACTGAACCTATGTGTTCCAAACTGACTAATATACATATTACAACAGGCTTGAAAACTACTGTTTAGTATAAATTATAGATATAGAAAGTATAGCTGAAAAGGACTTATTTTGAATTAATTAAATTTGGAGCTTTTTACAGCTATTTTGCTACTAATTTACCCCATTTTATTAATAATTTAGAGCTTCAAGGTCTTTATCACTCTATCTATGGTGATGGACTTTTTTTATGTCTTTATGTTTATTCTGCACCAAAAATAAACACCTGTTGAGATAGTGCTTTTATTACCTGTGATTCTGTGAATTATGATGAAAAATCTACTATTACTTTCAAGATATTGCTTTTCAAAAGGGCATAAATTGCAATGCCAAATTAAAGAAGGTGTTTTTGAGACAACATGTCCAACTAGAAACATTGGTAGGATTTTCTTAAACTTTCAAAGGAGAAACTTAATACCTCTATGGTTACATGAAAATTTTCTAGTACACTGTTCTGCTGTAAGAGACTCTGAAAATTTCAAGCAAATTAAAAGTATCCTGTAACCCCTCTTTTTCAATTAATATACTTCATTAAAAATGATTACAACCCTTATAAGAATCACAAATGCAGGTACAACTACTTGTCAAGAATAACTTTTATCCAATATTTTTATTTTAAACAGTTACCTTATATAATTAGTTTGGTTTTCTTCCCAAATGAACATTAGACTGGGAGGATGTACCTAAAGGATCTAAGATTAGATTCAGCTGGGTGTTAATCTATGTTGGACAGTCTCACAGAGCACAGGAAGCCATGGTTATGATGATTTAAGTATCTGCTTTAATCCTGAAAGCATAATTTCCAGGAACAAAAGCCTGATAGTATCCCAAAAGTGTTCCTACTTTAAAAAGAGTTTGATTTGAAAATATTAAATATGCTAGTATAACACCAGATTGGTGTTCCTAGAAGTGATGCTGACAAAGTTGGGATGGGTACCAGAGATTCAAGATCTGCCACCAAAAGCCACCAGAGAATCTTGCACACAATACTAACTTTGAGCTTAATAGGTCTCTAATAGGGGTTGATGGTGAATGTATGGCCTCCTTATCAAAAGGCCAAGATCAATCAGGAAAGTATTACATACAGACCTTGAATACCAGAGCTGTGGCAGTTAAGTCTGTGACAATGGGAAGAGGCCCAAGCTATGCAGCAAAAGAGGGATTTGGGAGCATGGGCCTGGAGACTTTCTATACCAATGAAAGTATAGAAGAGGGAATGACAATGCACCTTGCCACCCCAGGCAGAGCTGCAAACTGGGTATGCAGTAGTTTTCAAAGCTATGGCGCAAGCAAAGCCAGATCAGACATAAGAAAAATCAACTGGTCTGAAAGCAAAATGGAACCAGATGAAAACAAAGCAAAGTTTAATTAGAATCTAATCTTAATCAATGTAGATTTATTGGTCTTCAATCTTGTATGCATCCAAGTTGGCTGGTTTGGACCTGGGTTGAGTCTGCTTACATATGAGTCAATCCTGCTCAGGGCCATAGCTCTGAGAGCTGCTGTAAGTTTTCAGCACCATGGCCAATGAGAGAGGTGGAGATTGACTTTTTAGATTTAAACCTACTTCCAGAGCTCACCCCATTTTATTACTCTAAATTTTGAATAATTGAAGTGTTAAGTTAAAAATGTAGTTGAAACTTGGTCAGAGATGATATATAGCTTGTTCAGCAAACCTTTATTGTTCTAGTGATGTAATAGAAAACCAAGCTGGGTCTCTAGGTTCTAACCCTTAGGCTATAACGCCTGGCTTGGGGAGTAGATATTAGAAACCCAGGGTTCTCAAGTACAACATTACATTTTGGATCTGATCAACTCCACAGTGAGAATAGTATATAGGCTTTTCAACATCCAATAGAGGGATCATCTACTCAAGGGATGATTGACTATTGGGTCTGGCAATGCTACAAGGTTATCTGGGGAGCATAATTCACAAGCAACTTCAACACAATTACCAGAATGAGATCAAGAATCTATCCCACACTAGCCAATACATGCTAGGCATTGATAAGGAGCGCCTTTTGGGGAAGCTTCAAATATGGAATTAAGAAAGAAGAGAAGTATATTTTATTAAATAATACTTTAGACTTATATAGACTTGGCTGTGGTGGGAATTTAGTTGGATCAAACCTAGGGGTTGGTCATGTGCAAGATGGGTTCAAGCCACTGGATACTTGGACAGTCAGGTGATATTGCTTGGTTATCATTCTTGGTATGTCAAATGGCATATTGGAAGGGGACCAAATCAGGCAATGACTGGATGTTAAGTAGGTTGGTGTTAGCCAGAATGCTTGTAAATCCAGACCCTCAACACCCCCTTTAAGGGGTTACTCTGGTGCATCAGGAGGGGGCTTTGTTTTCACGGCTGCCGCCTGATGCTCCTGGAGCTGTTTACTAGTTGGAACCAGTCTGGTCAAGTGTTCTCCTTTACTGAGGCAGAGACAGGTTCTGTGGTATTTCTTGATAATTGGAATTTTGGCACCTTGGAATTTTACTATGTAGATGTTGTGATCTGGTCTGTACTTGACAGTTCTTCCTGATTCCTGGTGTAATGAGTCTAGTTTCTTTCTGTTGCCAGCTAGAACCCAGACGGGGGAGTTGATGGGAAGTGGTTCCTCTGTGGAGGTTACCTTTTGTGTTTTGAGCCTCTTTATTTCTTCTATTTTAGCTTTGAGGCAGATATGTTGTAGATTTGGTGCTTGTTCTACTGTGGGGGGGGGGTTTCCCAGGAGGATCTTTATGTATGGCTGTTTGTTGCGGGTGATTATTTCTGGTTTGTACCCGTAGGTTAGCTCAAACAATGAATAGCCTGTCCATTGGTTGGTGCAGACTCAGGATACTAATAATGCATGTTTCAAATATAGTGGCCATGTGTCTTTGGCTTTTCCATCCATTATTTTCTCTAGGGTCTCAATAAGGCTGCTGTTGAGGCGTTCTACTCTGCCGTTGGCCTGTGGCCTGTATGGAGAGGTTGTGGAGTGTTTAATGTTTTTGGATTTTAAGTTGTCGTTTACTACGTGACCTGATAACTCAGTTGCTCCATCAGTTATGATGTAGTCTGGAGTGCTGTAGTTGGCTATGATCACTTTGTTAATGAAACAGTTGATGGTTTCTGCTTTATGGTCCTTTGTTGCCCAGCAGATGGGCCAGCGTGTGGCAAAGTTGATAGCTACAATTAAGAAGCCTTGGTTTATTTTTGTTTCTGGGAAGGGGCCCACTACGTTCAGTCCCCAAACCTTGAATGGTTCAGGGTCTGGTACTAGGTTGACTGTTGGCTGAGGAGCCTTTGTACTGGTGTATTTCTTGCACACTGTGCACTTTTTCAGAACATCAACTATATCCTGTTTGAGGTTGGGCCACCATACTATCTCTTTTAATGTGAGGTATATGTTGTTAGCCTTTGTATCCCCTATTAGGCGGTGATGTCTTAATATGGTGTCAACTCTTTGTGCAAGTGGGATGTACGGGACAAAATTGTCATTAATAATTTGGTATACAGTGCCATTCAATACATGGAAATACTTTTTGTTCCTTACTAATGTATCATGGGTCAGTTGATGTGTTGTAGGGTCTTTCCCTTTGGTTTTATACTCAGTGTTGTACAGGTTTGGCCAGTCAGGGTCCAGGTGGTCAGGGTGATCCTCTCTAGGCTGGCATAGTCTAGAGAGAGCATCAGCTGTGACCAGCTCTATCCCCTTTTTGTATTGGATGTCCAGATTAAGCTGTTCCAGCAAGGACATCCATTTGGCTTGTTGCCATGTGAGTGTGTTCTGAGTTTTGAAATATATTAAGGATTTATGGTCAGTTAGTACTCAGACATTTAAATGTCCTTCTAAGTAACATCTCCATTTCTTGCATGTGTGGTATATTGCTAGCAATTCCTTATCGTGTATTGGGTACCTCTGCTCAGTATTAGTTAGTTTTCTGCTTTTGTAACATACTGGCAGGAAGTCTTGCTACCCTGGCTGGTAGATGCGCAGGACTGCACCAATGACAGTGTCACTGGCATCTGACTTGAGCTTGTAGCACCTGTTATTATTAGGGTATTGCAATATTGGTGCTTTGATCAAAGCTTGTTTTAATAATTGGAAATTCTTGTCACATTCTGGAGTCCAGATGAATTTCTTTTTGGCATTACCCTTGGTTAAGTCATTTATTGGTGCGGTTAGTTTTCCGCAGTCTTTGATGTATTTCCTTAGGTAAGCTACCATACCAAGAAAGCATCTAACTTGTTTAACAGAGGTGGGGTGTTGCATGTTATTTATGGCTTTAATTTTGTCTGGATCTGCTTTGATGCCACCATCAGAGACAATGTGGCCCAAGAACAGGAGTTCCTTTTCCATAAATTGGCACTTACTTGGTTATGCATAAAGTTTGTGCTTTGTGAGCCAATCGAGTGTCTTGCGGACATGCGTGAGGTGTTCCTCTTTTGTTTTTGAGAATCTGATGATATTATTAAGGTAGACATAATGTATTTGAGAGACCGTTTAGTGCTTGGTTCATCATGGTGACAAACGTTGCAGGAGCGTTGGTCATCCCAAAGTTCATTACTCTACATTTGAAGGATCCAAATTGCGTATGAAACACAGTTTTTGGTATGTCCTTTTCCTTTACTTCCAATTGGTTGTAACCTGAGGTGAGGTCAATTTTGGAGAAAAATTTGGCTCCTGAGAGTCTTGCAAACAGATCCTCTATGAGTGGAAGGGGATATATTATTCTTTACTGTGTTTGCATTTAGTGCTCTGTGGTCAGTTACTAGACGCAGAGTGCCTTTCCTTTTCTTTACAAAGAATACTGCTGCCCCCCATGGGGATTCAGACAGGCAAATGAATCCTTTTTCTAGATTGTCCTCAATATGGGGTTTGAGGGTTTGGGTCTCCATGAGGGAGAGTCTGTAGAGGGGTGCAGGTTTGGGCATGGCTTTGCATAGGTTGATGCCATGTTTGACCTCCCGTTTAGGGGGTAGCTCAGTGAGTTCTTCCTTGAATACATGGGTGTATTCATTTAGGAGTGCCGTGAGTTCTGGGCATTGGATTTTGGTTGTTTGTATGTTATTGAATTTTGTGTACCTCATTATTTGGAGGGTACTATCTTTGGTTAGATGTTCTGAGTCATCTTGGTTTATGACCTGGACAAATACTGTGTCTCTTAGAATGAGGTCATTGGGTTCTTTGAGGATGTTAAAATTGACTCTGTTGTGTTTGATGGTCATGGTTTTTGTTTTCCAACATACGCTGGGGTTCACTCAGGTGAACCAGTCCATGCCTGCTACAATGTTGTAGTTTATGTTGTTCATTACAAGTCCTTTGATGGACGTTTGTATGCCTTGGAGGTCAATTCTGAAGGGAGTTGTTTTGCCTTCAAGTAGAACCTTTGATTTATCTGCCATTCTGGTGTATTTGAAGTTGGATTTGACAGCTGGTATTTTGTACTTGGTTACAAAAGGTTTGCTAACCATAGTGTGTTGTGCACCAGAGTCAAATAAAATTTTATGTGTATGTGATTTGTAAGTGCATGGGTAGACAAGAAGTTGTGAGCAATCTTTAATTTTTATGTTCATAAAAATGGAGGATTGCGGGACATGTGGGATGCAAGCAGCAAAGTTTGTGCCTTGGTACAGTTTCTTGTCAAGTTGGGGAAGACAGGGGCACTTAAGCCTGTCCCCCCTCCTCTTTGACCTGTTCCTCTGTTTTGAGACCTTCAAGGTCAGAGAATGTGGGGTCAGATTCATAGCGGGTTGCTACTTCAGCATTGTTAACTTTGGTGGTGTCCTCTTTCTTGGGACGGGAGCGGTTTGCGCTTTGGCTGCAATTGTCATTGTTGCAATTGGAGTTGCCGTTATTATGGTTGGTATTTTGGCGTTTGTTGCCATTGGAGTTTTCTCTGCCATTGCCGTTTGCGTAGCAACTGCCATTGCGTGCAACATATTCCATGTTTGGGCGTTTTTCCGTGTGCTTGGCTTCTGCAATGAGCGCAGGCATGGAGGTGTTAGCCTCTGGGCGGATGAGGGCAGCAACAGAGGGTTTCATTCTGTTAATGAATGATGCTCTGGTGTGCACGTTGTCAGCTTGTGCTGGGTTTTGGATTTTGCGACGTATTTCCTTGAATTCATTGGCGTAAGCTGCAATAGTGGTCTTCTGAGGAAGATCACTGAGCTGTATTGCAATGTCTTGGAGGGATTTAGTAACGCGGAAGTTGTGCATGATGTCCGCTTTGAACTCTTCCCAGTTGTCAAGCTGGTCGTCAGTTCTGTGAGCCAACCCAGGTGGCAAACCAGTTAGCTGCAGCCTTGTACAGACGCTTGCTGGCTTCCTGGACCCATTTCTTGTGGGGGATGCGGCTGGCGCAGAGTTTGGCAGCTGTGTGGTCTAGCCAGTTGATGACGTTTTCTTTGTTTTTACCAAAGAACTTGTTGATACCAATGTATTTGGTGTTGATCACTTCACCTGTGATAGGTGGTTGTGCGTTTGTTTGTGGTTGAAGAGAGCAACTGTATTGAATAATCTTGGCACATGCTTTGGGCATGACCAGACCTTTAAATACGGTGCATCCCCTAGGTATATCTTTGTCGATGTTGTGGGCGTGGAAGTACGTTTTCCAGGTCTCCTGGGATGTGGCCTGGTTGAGTACGTGAGCGAAGGCGGGCAGGTTTTGGTCAGTCATTTTCTCTCTCATGGGCGTGGTCAAAAACCCGTAGCTGCTACCAGTGATAAGGAGCGCCTTTTGGGGAAGCTTTAAATATGGAATTAAGAAAGAAGAGAAGTATATTTTATTGGATAATACTTTAGACTTATATAGACTTGACTGTGGTGGAGATTTAGTTGGGTCGAACCTAGGGGTTGGTCATGTGCAAGATGGGTTTAAGCCACTGGATACTTGGACAGTCAGGTGATATTGCTTGGTTACCATTCTTGGTATGTCAAACAGTATATTGGAAGGGGACCAAATCAGGCAATGACTGGATGTTAAGTAGGTTGGCGGTAGCCAGAATGCTTGTACATCCAGACCCTCAACAGCATCCTGGATGTCCTCACTGGAGCGGTGTCCAGGCAGCACTTCTCCACATCCTCCTTCTGAGAGAGGTTTCTTGAGAAACAATATGGTATAGAAACCTACTTCTGCAGCAACTGATGCTATCTGGCTGGTACCTTAGATAAATGGGGAAGGTGACAATTGAATGGGGAACCTGGATGGCACTTGTTAGCTGGTAGGGATCCTATAAGGGTTGAATTGGCAGACTGATCCATCTATAGATGTAGGGGTATATGCTTTCAGCTGACATTTAACTATAGAGCTGGTTGGGCTATAAAAGCTAATGGGTTGCTTTATTGGGTAGCATAGTCTGCCTTACAGTGAACCCTGGAGCTTGGCTGGATCGAACCATATCATGTATGGTAATTGCAGACTGGATGGCTTGGGAAGCATCCCCTGTAGCTTATGTGATACAGTTGTAGTTGAGCTTTGAGTATAGATGTGATATGCTGATGAGTTTGTTGAAGATATCTATGGGCTCATGTAACTGTGTTGGATGATCAGGAATGGGCAGGTAAGAGGGTGGGGTGGCTTGTAAGCCTCCTTTGAGAAGCTGAATGGCTTGTTCTAGTTGGATCTCATCCTTGATCATGTTGCAGGTGTCGGTACTTGGGGTTTGAGCTTCAGTATCAGGGTAAAATATATAGCATATGGTGTAACAATCAGTAAAGTGTCTAAAAGCATGGGGGTTCATAGTTTTATCTTTTGAAAAGTTACGCTATTTTTAGATTCAAATATTTAGGCTATGGGTTCATAAGAGGAGCCTTGAAGCATAACTGTAGATCAGGATACGTACAATATGCCCATGTCTAAAAATAGGATATTTAGGCTGTACACTGGGCAAGTTTTAATGGGGAACAGGGGGATTAGAAGGGGGCACCAGTGTTGTAGTGGTTTGGGGGCATGCGATTATTTCCGTAGCCTTGAGCTGTTTGAAAGCCAGGCAAGCTGGATCCCATCCCACTAATTGAATCAGTACTGGCTTTGTCTGAGCATTACCTTGGGCCTTGTGTGATCAAGAGTGAATTTCCTAGGGTGCCGGGCTGAATAATAGGGGCGCCTAAAGGTTAACGAAGAGAAGGTGTGAGACTTACTTTGCTCTTTCTTTTCTTTAGCTTCTTCTTTGCGTGTACGCTCTTCATTGGCCTTTTCAAGATGATCCACCTGTAGGTTAGTACGGTTGCGATTGGCAGTTTACCTTTTTAGTATATTCGCGGATAACCTGGATCATGTAAGGCATGACGTAGTCGGAGATACGATGGCGCCAAGCCAACTCCATAGCGACATCAGGTCGGATGAGATCGTAGCACTGAACAAGAGTGGCAGTAAAGCACTCGTTCAGTTTAGACTCCACGAAGAACTCTAGCAAGCTTTCGGCCACGGACGCGCTTCCAGAGGCGGATGCCGTCTCCATCGCGTCAGGGAACATCTTGTCAGCCTTGGATAGTTCGATGGACTTTTCCCAACGTTTGTTCTTCTTGTACAGGTGTGCTGCGATTCTACGGAACTCAAGGAGCTCGTGGCCTTCCAGGCGCTGGGCAAGCTCAATGTTATCAAAGTTGTCGTATTGATCGATAGAGGCACGAAGAGCAACAAAGTCCTCTTCCTCAATCAGCAATTGGTTGAAAGCATTGTTGACAGTTCTGTTGTTAGCCTTTTGGACATTGGCAAGATAAGGTTTGATGAGAGCTATGCTGTCCTTCTTCTGGAACACCTGTACTGCACGGGTATGGTCGATGCGTGGTGCAAGCACGTTGAGCAGATCTGCTACAAGGGTTGGCTGCTCGTCAAGGTAAAATTGCAGAGCGCGATAGTAAATTTCTAAATTGTTGACCTTTGCGATGGTATCCTTAAAGGAGGAGTGGTCCCAGGCGGAAGCTGAATGCTTGATCATGACATTGATTGCATTGTCATGCTCATCGTAATGTGAATATAGGAAAACAAGCTCAGGCCAAAGATGTGCATCCTCGCAGGCTCGAATGGCCTTGGGGATGTTGACACGCGAGTAGTAAAGCTTCAGATGTCCCATGGTGGCTTCTGGACGATGCTTGGTGTAGAGCACCGCAAGTTCAGTGAACATACCCATGTGAGCACGCTCGAGGGGAAGACTGGCCTCCATGAGGTCAAGTAGTTGGCTGACCAGTCCTCTGGATTCATAAAGGCGGACAAGTTGCTGCAGCTCATCTGCGTGGATCACTAGGTTCATGCCACACATCTGGGCAAGGCGATGTTCGCCTTGCTCAACACATACATCATGTACCTGGCGCCATACACGGGTAGTGTTGGCTTTACGAGCACAATCAACAGCGTCCTGATACTCACCCAGTCGTACCAAAGTAGAGGCTAGCGATCCCCAGTTGGAGACATTTGTAAACAAGATCTTGGCTGCATGAAACAGCTCATCAGCGAAGCAGCGCTCACCAACATTCTGGACTTGAGCAAGGTTGGGCCCGTTAAGCATAGCCTCAAGGTCAGCCAGGCGGTTGGTTTTAGCAAGGGAATAAAGGAGCTCGCTATCAATGACAGGTTCACGGGCTTGGAAGCGTGCCATTTGAAGGTAACGAACAAGGTCCTCATAACGCTCGCTTAGAGTTGCTACACGGATCACCTCAAGGTAGTTGGAAGGATCACTTGAACGAAGGTAGGAGTCGACTGCCTCCTTGACACGAGACTGGGCTAGCTGGGCCTGGCCGAGTTTGCTCCATACTTCATTGGTGTTGATGCGCTCAGCGAACTCGTAAGCACGATCAACATCGTGAATGTGGTCCAGCAGCACGCGCACAGCGTCAAGGCTAAGGCCATATTTCGAGTAGATGAAGAAGGCTTCCTCAAACTGCTGCTGCTGAACAGCGGCTGCAGCAACGTCTGCTACGACATAGTTGGAGAGACGCTCTGCGTAACCCATAACCTTGCTGGGGCAGTTGTTTATGGCGGTGATCATCATGAGATTCTGTAGATTGGGATTGTCGGAGAACATTCCTAGCTCTAGCATCACCTTTTCGAGAAGAACCAATAGTTCATTTGGCATATTGGCAGCCATCAGAGCTTTAACGGCAAAGGAGACCTCCTCGGCACTCTGAGCCTCGCCAATCACAGAAGAAGTCAGCTGCTCCAAGAGGGCTGCTCGGTAAGAGTTGGTAGGCTCGAGTACGACAGCCCAGAGCCCTAAATCGCGGCGCATCATCAAATAGCGAGCCTGTTGCTTAAGCATAGCATTTTCATTGGTAAGCTGCAGGACTTCTTCGTCACATTTGCCCTGTTCATAAGCCACAAAGGCAAGGTGAGGGTCGCGTTTTTCACAATACCGACCAACAATACGAGGATCATACAGGCGATTGGTGCGGAGGAACTGTTCGGCGTTGTTGTTACCGTCAATGTAGATCATGGCCAATGCGTTGTATACAGCAGGGTCCTGGTTGCCAGAATTGAGGCGAGCCTCAAGCCAGGGCCGCAGTAGCCTGAGCCGGTTGCGCTTCTCTACTTCTTCAACCAACTCGTCAACAGGGAATGCACCTTGGACCGACATGAGCAGATTCTTGATGATGTTCTCGTCGCAATCTACATCCAGAAGAGCGCCAACGACAACGGGCATGCGGCTGACATTGACTTTTTGAACATAAATCTCAATGTATTTATGGAAGTTGTTTTGATACAAGTAAAGCACCAAATCGTGAACAAAATCGAAGCGGTCGCACACAATGATGAGCGGAAGAAGGTCCTGAAGGTTGGCTTCCTTCAAAAAGTTCTTGACACGTTCACCATCGTAATAGTTGCTTTCGCGACAAATGCGCTCCACTTCTTTGAGCTGGCCAGTAAAGCATGCTGATTGAATATATTTGAAGTGCACGTCGGGGTCTTGGCTGCTATTGACGATAGCTCCAGTGTAGTAGTACAAGCCTTCGTATGACTTGTACGACTCGAAAAGCTCTGCAAGGCGCGTAGGCGTCAGCACGTCAGAGTACTTGATGGCAACCTGAACCACGGTTTGCAAGTTTTGACGCAAGTTATTATCCAGCATCTCTTTCAGGCAAGCTAGGGAGTCATCATCTGATAGCTTCCCAAAGTAGCCCACCACCCACTCGGGAGTAAGCAAGTGCGTGTGCACAATGGCGCGCTTAATGTCTTTCAAGTCAGAGTAATGCTCGAGCGCTCTTTGGAACAAGCCAGCACGTTCGCAGAGGTGGGCTACAGCATCGCGGTCGTAATGGTGAAACATGTCATTGCCGAGGATAGCATCAGCGACCTGTGGTGCATTAAGGAGGGTCATCTCCAAAAGTCGTGTTTGCAATGGGCCTTGGTGAGGACGGTCACCTTTGAGTGCATCCAGGAGGAAAGAAGTGGCGGGTTGTACCATGTTGAACTGGGTGAAGACATCCATGATGCGCTCGATCTCCAATAACGGCTCACCATCAGTATTTACCAACTGTGAAGCAAAGGCTGCTGCTTTGTCAGGAACAGTGCGGAGGATGTGCAACAGCAGCGCCATGTAGTCGGGCTGGAAGCCTACCTTGTTGGCATAAAGCACGATTTTGCTGTATTCACCCATTTCGGCAAAGCAAGCCACAACCTTGGCGGCTACGTTGGCTCGCAAGTAGACGGAAAGTGCCAGGGTAGTATCGTGTTGCTTAATAATATCCCCCAGTTCTTCACTTGGCGCCAGCTTGTTCTCCTTGATCCATTTCTCTAGGAGCTGTTTGCGCCCCTGCTGGAGGACAGGCCGCGCCAGCTCAATAGATTCAAACTGATTAAGAGTATCCCGTTCAAGTAGGATACCGAAGTATTGGAGAATAGGCGCAGTCTTGCCAGGAGAGACGGGGAATTGTTTGAACTGCTCGATTGTTTGAGGTGTGCGAAGAATACCGTTGGGGGAGGTGGCAGCCAACTTTGCAGCCTCGCCGTAAGCTCCAGTTCCAATAAGCTGATTGTATTTTTTCATGTACAGGTCCTCAGCTCCCGGCAAGTTACACCGGGAGGCCAAACGAAGAGCCAAATCCACGTTGTTAGTCCTTTGCAGAATGTAAGGCACAACAGTATTCTCATCAAGACTAACTGAGAAAACCTGCCCCTTTCGGTTAACGCTGATGATGCCACCCAACTCTTCCAACTCAGCAGTGACAAAAATGGTTTCGCCAGAGATACGGCCATAATAAATCAAGTCACCCGTCCCCAAGTCATACAGATGAACAAAGCCATACTTGGTTACCAAGTAAATGATGGCCTGGCGTGTGTTAATTTGCATGGCAACAGGGAAATCACTCGTGGCTTCATTCGGGAAGAAAACATCGACTTGCTTTTTGGTGAAGACGGGGTTGTTGGCATTGTGGTCAATTTCAACAATATGAAGCTAAATATTTAGAGGTGCCCTATATACCAGTACCTTGGCGCCAGTTGCGGTGCGGACAGCAAAAGAGAACAGCTTAGTAGGAGACGAAGCGCCGTCCATGGTGAACTCTGCAAAGGATGCCGCATGCGCTTCGATAGGCTGACTGACTTTTCGGTCCTTATTGTAGAGTTGCATCGATCCAACAACCTTGTCATTCTTTTATAAAAGCAATTAGCAAAGTGTGAATGTACGAAACGATGTTACCTTGGCGGAGATACCTATTAGCATCATCCAGTTCATGTCAGCATTGACCCTATAGTTGATTATCTGACAGCCAGCGAGACTGGCATGCCGATCAAAAACTTTAGTTGGGCCTCCGTCATTGTTTAATGACCAATGAAACACGGCACTTTCAGTAACAAGGCCCAGGGTATTAAGATTAACCCATTTCCAAAAAGTAACATCCTCAACCAACATGTGAGACTTGATCTTAGTCTTAGTCTCCAAGTTGAAAATCTGAAGCTGACGTCCAGCTAAAAGCAGGTGGATAAATAACCTGATGAGAATGCTTGCAAGATTTACCTTTCAAAGCAATTATCTTTTGGGAGAGATGCATGATGGCTGAATCTGCAGTGATGGGTCTTTTAACCAAGTTATTAATATCAGCTAGATCAATAATGACCAGCTGATTTTGGTCTCCAACCTTTTCACGGACACAAATATACTTGTCGGATTCCATGGTTAGGGTGTTGAACCCAATGAACTGGGGGTTGATCCCCAGCGATTGGAGCTAAACCGAATATCAACACCTGTCAAATCAGCAGAAAAAACATCTTAAACCAAAAAGAAAAAATAGTTCTCGCAAATTGAAACATACCTGAATATGCTCCTGGGATCGAATTGGTATAAGTTCATTCATGTAATTGATTGAGTGTAAGGCAATAAAAGGGAACAGATAAACGCGTAGTCGCCTTGGTGGTCAATTAAGGGTGGGATAAGTGCCTCATTTCTTCGGTCTCCAAACTTTATTTGCTATCCAATGTTTGCCTCTATCTCGGGCTGCTTCGGCCAAGCCCTGAGCAGCCACGACCGGTTCTGGCTCAAAGACTTATTTAAAAAAATTTAAATATAGCCAATCCCGTTTTAGCTTTAGCGGCCAATAGCCGGTGCTGAGCCGAAGCATCCCTACCTCCACCCTCATCGCCATTTGACTGCCGCTAATCAATGAGTGACGAATCTTTCCCTCATTGGATCATTTAAACTATTAACATCTTACCCTACAATTCCAATCAGATTATGAATCACTCCAGCCACAGATAACTGGACAAATCAACCAATATCTCAATGCTGTCACAATACAATTTATAACCCTTTTCTGTTCATAGTTGCACATGTATTTAAATGTAAATTTTTAAAGATAATCACCATTAGGCCCATAACTTCTTGACCCCCAAGCTATCAGATCTCTACAAATTCGTGTGGCAGACCCTACAGCTTCCAAAGAAGCAAGCTCCAATTATTTCCAATGTAACAAAATACATCCAAAGATAAAAGTGTGTAATCAAAAGGTAAGTCGTGGCATCTAAAAACGGGGCAGGAAGATGTTCGGTCGATTAATTTTCCTACACTGGATCCTCAGTCGATCTTGATCCAACTATGATTTTCTCCATATGTAACCTTCTTGCATTTACCGAAACAAATGATTTTAAATAAGAATAAATAGCGCTACTTTATAATTATCATGTTTAAAAATATTAAAAATTTTATTTTGTTTTCTTACCCATGAAATTTAATTTGCTTGTAAAAGTGTACATCTCTAAAACCAAGCCTGCTAAAAGCAAAAGATGGGAATAAAGTAATCAAAAATCTTGGTTAAGGCTTTGATTAATAGATAGAGGGGGCTTAAAACCTTTTATCACCGTAAGTATTAAAAAGGTACATACAGAGAAAACTATAGTTGGATCAAAATCAACTGGAAATCCAGTGTAGGAAAATTAGCTGACTGACCATCTTCCTGCCCCCTGTAACGAATCCAACCCACAAAGTTGGATTCCAAAACCCCTCTGTCTAATAGCTAATCCCCTCACTTCATAGCCTTCCTTAAATTCCCTATAGACTTGCCCAACTTTCACATCCCATATAGTCTATCAAGCTAGCTTCATAGGAGCTATCTTGATTTTTAATTGCTCAATAAAGCAACTTTAGTAAAAACCAACTTTATTTTATTAAATTTTCTAAAAAGCATTTCCCACCATTTAATCCATCTAAATTTTTGGGAATCAGAAATTTATGACAGAGACTAATTTTCTTTCAGCTTTTGAACAGATTCTGAAACTAGATGGATTCTGATTTTTGGTTCTCACATTTACTATAGCACTGGCCATCTTTAATAGTTCCTCAGGCTCACATGCCGCTTTGGGCCAAGGGCTTGTAGGGTCAGTGTTTATTTTCATGGTCTGGAGTTCACCTGGTCTATCTTGCCCAACACATTTATTGCTAGACAGTCCCAGGACTCCATCTGTCACTGTAAAGACCCAACAATTGGGGAAGTATTCTAGCAAAATAAGGTACCAAGTTAGCAACTTGGAAGCCTGTGAGCACCGTCACAATTGGATAGACCGTCATCATCAATTGAAAGACTTTGGTGTGCACATTATAGCGTCTGAAATTACCAGCAAAATATGTGAGTACGTAGTATATACAGGTGTATATGGCTACAGACTGGGTGAAGTGGGGCAATACCAGTGTGGGCCAGGAATAGTGATTGGAGGAGTTGAGTTGCGCCGGCTCCTCATAGTAATACTCACCAGGTGGTTTGTTAAATGGCCCATTGTGGGGCTCCTGGTCACCAGTCCCCAAAGTGTGTCCTGGGTCATAGCCAGGGACCGGCTTAGAGGAGTTGTCATTCTCCAACAGTGGTGAATGGTTGGTGAGGAGCTTATACTTGGCCTGCATAAGAGCAAACGCCTTCAGTACCTTCCCAATTACTAAGCAAGCGTCTCCACCATACACTTGTACTTCAGCAGGCACCAGCCCTTCTGTAGGCCAATACCAATCCTGTAATAGTCTTGTAAACTCTCCTCCAATAAACTCTCTTCCTCTATTCATCATTTTCAAATGCCTTGTCATTTTCTCCCACTCCTCCTGGGCAGACTTACTAGAGGCAAACTTTCTGCACCCTAGGCAATAGGATTCCTTGTTCCCTGGGCTAGGATAGAAAATGTGGGGTAATTGACTCATGTGACCTGTATTCTTTCTTAATGCAGGAAATTTGGATAGGGGTTGTAATAAGCGCTTTATTCACAGTCAGAAGGAAGATCCCCTTAGAAACCTTCTGATATATGGCCTTGGGATAGGGAATAAGGAGGGGTTTGTGCAATACTTGGAGTTCTTTAATAATCTCTTGGACCCCTTGTACTTGGTCTTTGGCTCCTGCTCCTTGGTCTTGGGCTCCTGTGTCCTAATCTTGGGCTCCTGTGGTCTATTCTGGCTCTGGCTTCCTATTCTTGGTCTTTGGCCCCTTTTGTAGCTTTTGTGGCCTTTGTAATCCACTTGATCCAGTCCCTCAAGAGTCTCAGATAGCTCCCCCTTTTATAGCCCCTTGTTTTAGATCAAAAACCTCTCTTAGAACTCTGGTTCTTCAAAGCTTAAACTATCCTGTTTTTCTTCTTCTATAATATGTTAAACCTTTAAACTTACTTCAGCCAATGAAAGCCCTGAATTTTCTGCTTCTGCTCCTCATTTTTTAGGCTTTAACTCTTAAGTTAAAGCACTTAAAACACTGATCAAATAGACTCTGGCTTGCAGCCAATCACACACCTTGATTCAACAGTTTTGCCAAAAAGGTTTCCCCGGATGACCCGTCCTTGACACTGGTTCAAACTCGAGGCTGTCTCGCTCCAGGTAAACAACTGCTCTGCGTTTTGAACGGTTTTGCTATAATTCCCATCACGTTTCCCCGGCAAATCTTGAGCGCTTCAACATATGTTTTACTTAGGCAAATTTTGATCCCTCAATTTTTCAATGTTTCTCTGTGTTTTTCCATGTTTCTTTCAACGTTTTGCAACTTTGAACCTGCTTGCGGCTTGTCCTTTTGCCTCTCCTAGTTGTTCTCAGCAAAATTTGCTCTTTTGCCCTTACAGTTTCTCTGTTCTTCTTCCAGCTTCTTTCTGGCTTATTTCCTCTTCAATTCTTCTTTTTAAAATAAAATATAGTTCTAACAAACTATATGTTATTTTTCCTTTTCTTTCTTTTTTTATTACATGATTTTCAATCCTTTTTTAATCATAATCAGGCAGTATTTAATTATTCTTTAACTGCTTCTTTTTATCTATATTTCCTCTCAAAAGTCACTAAAATTAGCTCTTCCAGCCTCTGCATCCAGTCCAGCTAGTTCATCCTCTCAGCTTTTCAGTTCTTTAATACCAGCTTCTGGTCCTTTGTCCATCCTGCTTTTTGATCAGCTAATCCTGCATCCAAGATCTTCCTGTCTTTCAACTTCTCCTCAACCAGTTTCTCAACAAATCCTCACTAGGAACCTCCTTTGTTCCTCCTACACACTGAACCATATTGTTTCCCACAATTCAATATGAATTAACGGTTCATCAACTAGCCTTCACTGTGACCAAACAGTCCTTTCTGCTAGTTTTCTCTGTTAATTCCGTGAACCACCTCGGTTTTTTATCTCAGTCCTCATTACCAGAACTTGTAGACCCAGGCATGAGTCTATATTGAACTGGCGTTTGACTGGGCCCTTGCAAGTGGCAATCCACTTTGGTCATTCAACCATAGATCAATGTCTATGTGTTGTCTTTACTCACCCAGGTGATTAAGTCTGGGCTTTCAGTCGCAGAGTAATCAGCTCTACTTCCCAGAGGCCTGATCACATCAAGTTTTGCAGCTTGCTTCTCCAAGCAAGCTGCCTTGGTGACACCTCTGAGCAAATCTATACCCTCCAATGCTCACTTTGGGTTCCTTCAAAGCTCTCATAGGGGTATAAACGAGGACACCCTACCAGTCTGTTAGGTAGGGTGCTTGCTCACAGACCTCTTGTAAGCATATTAGGGTAGGTAGAGCTCTCAAAGCTCTTCCCCTCCCTGGCAGCCTGTGTTACCCACCAGGGGTCCAAAATCTACTCCCCCCAAGCAGACAAAGTTCCCTGCTTGCTATTTCAGTCTTCACCCTTCCACAGCCACAGTTCCCTGCGAGGTGAAGCACTATAGCCCAGAGCAGCAAAATTTCTTCTGCTGGGTAAAGGCAACATCTGCCCCTGGTAGTCCTATGTTATCTACCAGGCAGGCCTTACTTACCCTAGTAGACTATGTTACCTACTAGGCTCACCTTACTTACCCTAGTAGACCATGTTACCTAAAAGGCTCACCCTACTTACCCCTAGTAGCCCTATGTTACCTACTAGTTTACAGCGTCACCAGCTAACCACACATTGTCACTCTTCAGCATATTGTCTTTATTTGAAGCAAAATCAACCCTTGCCTGCAAATCAGCACATATGTGGATCACCACATCCATGCTGTTGGTTATATTGGTGGCCCCCAATCCCTAGGCATGCTGTGAGAATAGCTGGGAAGATTAAGTGATTCATCTTCTGATCCTGGGGAAGGGAAGACAAAGCTTAGTGTCTTGTTTAACTTCTTGTAAGTGAAGTTTTTGAATTAATTTATGTGATACTATTAAGGGGTAATTTCACTCAATGATAGCACAAACTATCATCAAGTGATTTGGCTTTATTATATACTATCATCCTTGTGGGGCATGAATAGTGCAAAACATTGGACAGGGAACCCCAAACACTTGGTGTTATCTGAAATTCCCTTTTGGGAGTGGTATGGGAATGGATTGGCAGACAATGAATTGTTAATCTTGGCATTGCATGACTTGTGAGCTTCATCAGGTACTTTCATGCAATCACTTTTAAATTCTGTAGTTGATGCATTAATTGTCATGCTGGGCATCTTGTAAACCCCCCAAATTTGGTAGGTTAAAATTTGGGCAGCAGTTTCCCCAATTTTTGGGTTTGGGGAAATTGCCTTTTTGGGATTCCCAATTGGGTGATTTCCCCATCTGGCAGGGGTGGGCAGTCCTGCCGTGGGGGGTGTGCTGTCCCCCACCGGCTGGCTGGCTGGGGGACTGGCGTGCGGCCTGCGGCCTGCGGGCGGCCAGGATATAAAATCCGTCTTTTCCAAAATTCAATTTTTCAAATCCTGTTTCTTTGACTGGATGTTTTGTGGCAGTTTCCCCAATCAGGGGGAACTGCTGCTTTTTTTATTTTGCTCTTTGAGCCCAATTGCGCCCAAAAGTTTATCTTGACACAAGGTGTTGTCAGAAATATTCCTGTAAGTCACATCTCTCAAAAGTGGCATCTGGAAGCATTGCCATCTTGATTCTTGCCATTTCAAAAAGCCACCTCTCAAAAGTAATGGTAGATACTGTAAATTCAGATCCTGAACGTAAAAAAGCAGGATTGTCAAATCCTTGGTCCAAATTTTGAATAACTTTTGTGAGATGGCCTTTTTTAATTAAATTGATTTTGTTATATTTTTATTTGAATTTTTAAAAATGTGGGAACTTGTAGACACTTTGCAAATTTCAAGTTGAACTGCACATTTCCAATGGACGAAATTAATTAACTGGAATCAGATTTGAAGTGTTCAAATCCATCAACCATTTTCATTAAGTTTACTATTTTTTTTGGAATTGCGGGATTGTCAAATCCAAGAACCAAGTTTCAAATCACTTTTAAATGCCACTAGTAAACTCAAATATTAATTGCAGGAACTGAAATCCAAATTGAATGTACAGTAAGAAACTAGGATAAATCAACTCAAATCAAGAAGCTCCACTCTGAATAAAATTAAATGAAAAATCAAATCTCAACAACCATGTTTAGACATGGAATTAAGTGAAATGTAAAATTGTCTAGACTGGAAATGATGCAATATTCTGCATTCTAAATTACCAATATAGCGACCACAAAAGTGTATAATGATATATGAGCTACCCTCCTGATGACACAAAAAATTTTTAAAAGTTTTTTGGCCCTTGGCGTAGCCAGGGGTCATAAAACTTTGTTTCAAGGAAGGAGGAGAGGTGGGAAAGAAAAAACTCAAAAGTGAAACATCACTGGATTACTACAGTATGTGTTAATAGATTGCTGTTAAAGATACTTGATTGCAGTAAATTTTAAAAAATGCTAGTAATAAAATAGAATTATATATTAAAATCTATCTTATCATCTTGTCTTTTCCTTGATGTGTTGATAGTCCATTTGCTGTTTATAATGTGCTTGCATTCAATTGGATAGTTTCACCTCCAGTTGCCTTGGTGATAGGAAATCAAGTTGCCTCCCCAAGACTAGCTGTGGTCGTGGAGGCAACTTGATTTCCCATTGCCAAGGCAACTGGAGGTGAAACTATCCAATTAAATGCAAGAACATTATCAACAGCAAATGAACTATTGACACATCAAGGAAAAGACAAAATGGCAAGATAGATTGTAATATATAATTATATTTTATTATTAGCATTTTTTAAAATCTACTGTAATCAAGCATCTAAATTTTAGCCGCCCTAAAATGGAATAGGGTGATTTTTGAGAATGCCTATGATTCCTAAAAAAATTATCACATATTCACTCTAGATCCTTTAGCATACTTTTTGAGACACCTATAAATTATATTTATTTTGAATTCACCCCATTTTTGATTTGAAATTTGGTTCTTGGATTTGACAATTCCGCAATTTCAGATTTGTTAATTTTTACATGATGTCTATGATTTGTTTGACATATAGGAAATCTCAAATCTTACATTAGAATCCCGCATTTCTGATTCATGTATCCTGCATTTTTTTGCTGTGTTTTGTCTTTTGTTAGTTGAGTTATCTGCTCAAGGGTTTTGAAATTTGCCAATTTAAATAAATCAAAAAAAGTCAAATTAAATGGTTGATTTTATTAAATATTTTAATTTTCACTCAGCTGAGTTGCCCACAGAAGTGATTTGAAATTTGGACCAAGAATTTGACAATCCTGCATTTTTACGTTTAGGTTCTGAATTTACAGTATCAGCAGATTGGCAGATCACTTGATAATATAATGGCCAAGGCTGGGGGCACAGCCCAGCAATCCCATCACCTATCTCAGGGAAGCAGCAAATCCCAAGGTTTGATATCCACTCCCCCCACAGCCATATACACAATATGGTAGCCCAGAACAGGCATAGATCCACCAACAAAAAACACAGGCAGAAGGCCCAAGCAACTAATAGCCCATTTTTTTGGGATCAACACAATTAAATCTGGAATTGACAGCACCCACTATCCAAAGATTCCCTTATGACATATTTCCCACCTAATGATGCATTTGTCTCAAAGCAATCTATTCCTTTCCACCTTTTCACTTTTTCACCCAAGGGTTCCCCCTGCTCTGCAGGTTTACTTTCACTCCCTTCCCGCTTTTCTTTTGATTAATCATCCTTATGGCCACAAGGCTTGCTCTACCAGTCATAAATATCTGGGCAGCTTGAATTAATGAACTTTGGAATGACCAACACTCCTGCAAAGTTTGTCACTATGATGAACCAAGTACTGAATGGTATCTCAAATACATTATGCTACCTTGATGACATTATTATATTTTTAAAAACCAAGGAGTAACACCTCACACATGTCTGCAAGACACTTAATTGACTTTCAAAGCCTAGAAAGTTCCAAATTATGGAAAATGAACTCATGTTATTGGGCGACATTGTCTCTGATGGTGGCATCAAAGCAGACCTGGATAATATTACAGCCATAAGCAACATGCAATACCCTAACTTTGTTAAACAAGTAATATGCTTTCTTGGAATAGTAGCTTACCTAAGGAAATACATCAAAGACTGTGGGAAACTAACCACATTAATCAATGAATTAACCTAGAGTAGTGATAAAAAGAAATTCATCTGGACACCTGAATGGAATAAGGATTTTTAGCTACTAAAGCAAGCACTGATTGAAGCTCCAATCTTGAAATACCCAAATATCAATGGGTGCTAAAGCTTGAGTCAGATGCTAGCAATACTGCCATTGGTGCAGTGCTACACATTGGCCAGCCAAGGAAGCAAGACTTCCTTCTATTATGATATGATAATAAAAAACTAACTAACACTGAGCAGAGATTCCCTATACACAATAAGAAATTGCTAGCAATATATAACTCATGCAAGAAATGAAGATGTTACTTAGAAGGACACTTAAATTTCCACGTACTAACCAACCATAAATCCTTATTTTATTTTAAACCTCAGAATGAACTCACACATTAGCAAGCCAAATTAATGTCCTTGCTTGAACACCTTAATCTGGACATCCAGTACAAAAGGGGGGAAGATCTGGTCACAGCTGATGCCCTTTCTAGGCTGTGTCAACCTAGAGAAGATCACCCTGACCACCTGGATCCAGATTGACCTAACCTATACAACACTGAGTATAAACCCAAAGGGAAAGACCTATCAACACATCAGCTAACTCATGGCACACTAGTAAGAAATGAGATTTAATTTCATGCATTAAATGATACAATTTATTGTGCCATCAAAGAAAAACACATTTCCAACATTCCCCTTGCACATAGAGTTGATACCATACTCAGATACCAACACTCATTAGGAAACACAAAAGCCAATCACCTATACCTCACACTGAAGGAAACAGTATGGTGAACCAACCTAAAACAAGACATTGTTTAAGTACTAAAGAAGTACATGGTATGTGAGAAATACTCAAGCATTAAAGCACCACAACCTACAGTTAATATGGTACCTGGCCCTGAACCAGCTAAGGTTTGGGGCTTGGATGTAGTAGGACCTTTTCCATAAACCAAATCAGGACAACAATCCCTAATTGTAGCCATTGACTTTGCAAAATTCTGGCCAATCTGCTGGACAACCAAAGACCAAATACCACAAAGCAGAAACAATCAACTGCTCTATCAACAAGGCAATCATAGCTAACTATGGAACCCCAAATTACATCATCACAATAGAGCCAGGGAACTATCAGGGCATGTAGTGAATTATAACCTGAAAACAAAGAACATTAAAGAATCCACAACCTCATCCTACAGGCCACAAGCCAACAGCAGAGTTGAATGCCTAAATAGCAGTCTCATTAGAACCCTTGAGAAAATAATGGATGGCAAATCCAGAGACACATGGCCACTATATGTAAAACATGCATTATTAGTATCTTGGATACACATCAACCAAGGGACAGGCTACTCCCCATTTGAACTAAAATATGGGTACAAACCAGAGATAGCAACCCACAATAATCAACCCTATGTGAAGATTCCCCTGGAGAAACCTCCAACAGTAAAACAAGTCCCAGCACTACAGCACATACACCTCAAAGCCAAGATAGCAGAAAACAAGAGGCTCAAAGCACAAAGGATGACTTTCATTGAAAACCCACTCCCAATCAATTCCCCTATCTGGGTTCTCACTTTAAACAAAAAGAAACTAGACTCAGTACACAGAGGTCCTGGAGGAATAAAAAATACAGAGCAGACAGGAACACCTACCTAATCAATTTCCAAGGCACCAAGGAACCCATAACCAAAAATTATCATTGATCCTTCCTCCACCTCAGCAAAGGGGCACACTCAACTTAGTTAGTACCTACCAGCAAACAACTTCAGGAATATCAGGCAGTTGTTGTCAAGACTAAGCCCCCTAATGTATCAGAGTAACCCCTTAAGGGAGGGATGAGTTGAGGACCTGGATGTACAAGTATTCTGGCAATTTTCAACACAAGTAGCATCCAGTCATTGCCTGGTTTGTTGCCAATCTAATGAAAGGTTTGACATTCCCAAATTGGCAGCCAACTAATATCCCATGACTTGTTCAGATATCCAGCTATTCTAATCTGACTCACACCTGATCTCTAATCTTTGATCTGACTTAAGTCCTTGCCACATCAAACACAATATATAAGCTTAAAATATTATCCAATAAAACTACCTTTCTTCTCCAAACCTATCTTCAAAGCTTCCCCAAAAAGTTGCTCCTCATCAAATAATATCCAGACTTTGATTGTTAATATTTGTAATCCTACCATCAATTTAGATTAATTCCCTGATCTAGAAGTCAAGTTTTTAAATCAGTCTTCTATTGTCAAACTAGGTCTTTATCTTATGTTCTTAGGCTTAACTAATTGGTTTAGCCCTTATTTCACTTCTTATAAGTTGTTAGGTACCTTAATATAATTACTTCTGCAGACTTTACCTATGTTTCTATATTTAAATAACATAAACAATTTGGGATTAAAAACATTAGCTTACAATCATCTGCCAAAAGGCTTCTGATCTTACACTCATTACCTAATAAGGTACCTGGTAACAATGATCCTGCTGTACAATAAGCTGGACAAGACCAGGAATCCAAGGAAAATGAAAGAGTGGGAAGAGAAGCAATACCACATCAGGAGAAACAGTTTCAAGTGAGAGACAAAATCTGGACAGTCAACCATGACTTACACAAGTTGGAACAACAATTAAGAGGACCCAGTGTTGTCCTGGAAGTCAAACCAAACAACACCTACCTTGTCAAGGAAATTTCCCTGTAATAGGTTGAAACTATTGTACCATGATTGAGTCTGTCCCTGCAAAGCAAGAAAAACCCAACAAAACTCTCAACTACCAGCCCCCAACACAACCTAGATCAATACCAATCTTGAATCCCAGATAATCTTAAGAAAATTCTTGAAGCTCTGCTTTCCAGCACCCCAGGGGGAGATGCTGCAACATATTTGATACTCTCTCTTGAGAAATCATTCCCCTAAGAAATAACTCAATTGCCAAGTAAAAGGTAAAACCAACATTACATCCTGATATTATACTAGGATCAAACATTCAAGTTCCACAGAAATCAAGATATTTGAAAGTCTCATGGCTTCCATGAACTACATGGACACCAAGTGGCTTTTCAGTTAGTTATATAATGCTCTTACTCTATGTTCAATAAACATATCATTTTTTTACTTTAATTTGCCCTTTTGTTTTGCATCTTATACTAATCAGAAGTATGATTGCAACACAGTAAATCAACTTAAGGAGGGGAAGAGAAAAGAACCTAATTGAATATTATCTTTATTGAATAACATATTTTCCTTTAAGCTAAATATATTCTGGCTTAATTTAAATATTGTTCAAGGATCAAGTATGAGTGGAGACTGAGAGATGTGACTGGATGCCATATGACAGAACCATTGTTTTGCAAAGTGGAGGATGAGAAAATTAAAATGTAAGGTCGTAGGGTTTGAATCTGCTCCTTTAACATTTTCAAAAATTATTTCAAATCTTACTTTAAATTAATTTTGTTGGTTTCAAACTGTTTAAATTTTCGATTCAACTGATAAATTTAAACTATCAACCATTGGAACCTAGCTTGTGGCACGCCAAAAGTCATAAATAATCTGCTTATTTATAAAAAAATCCCTTATCAAGCCATTTATCTTCCAAATAAATAAATTTGACTACACCGACTCTCAGCTTGCTTTGCTCGATGCATAGTGAAACTCATAATTTAAAAAACATGTAATTTAAATTATCCTTATGATTGGCAACTTTCTATTCACAGGCAACTATAAATACTTTGGAGAAAATAGGTTGAACAGCTAAATATAATAGGAGTTGCTTTTGAAAAGTTATTAAAATAAAGTAAAAATACTTTTAAATAAAACGATGAGGGAAAATTTTGTTGACAATAAGAATTAGGTTGATAATGCTGAGATTTAAAAAACAATATTTAAGATATTTTTATCTTTGGAAATCAAAATGCCTGTTAATAAACTTTAGAAGATATATTAATGGAATAAACACATTTGATTCAAATAAAAAGTTAACCAGTGTTATAGATAAACAAGTTTCCTTAATACAAAGATACAAATATTGTTTTTACTAAATTTAATAAAGATTTTGTGTATAACTAATTTAGTACAGATATAATATCAAAAACTAAATTAATTATTTAATCTTTTTACACTTATCCCCAAAAATCATTCCGAAAAAATATTATATTCACAGAAGTCAAATATTTTATTTAAAACTAAAGAAACCCGAGAAACCCATTTATTATATTTTAAATATAAGTAACTAACGACGTAGAAATAAGGTGAGTATACATTTGATCCAAATGACATATATTAAAAACAAGTATGGCCGGGACCAGCCTAAGAGTCATAGGGATAACTTATCCTCATGATAACTTTTTCTGATTTTCATGTTTTAAATAAATGGAGGTATAAAACTAAATCTATGCGATTTGGCATTTTTATGGTTTAGTAGTATTGGAAGTTGACTGTTAGTTTGCAGGGAAGATCTAGTTTTGATGGAACAGCCATCTAAATATCCTGTCGTACGCTTAAACCATATGTTAAGCCAATCATATGGAAGCAGCTTACTATAATCTATGCAACATTTCACCAAGAGTGTCTGTCACTTGATTTTTTTATGATCAACTCGAGTTTACTATTAAATATATATTTACATGTAAAAAATTGAGATATAATAAGCTATTTAAATGTAGGCTTTTTCGAGAAAGTTTTTCTTAAAACTGGGAAAAGTAAAAAAAGGTGGGAAAATATATATAATTATTACTATATGTACTGTATAAGCTGATCTCCTCCTAGAATGCTTCCACATTATGTTCCTAGAGAAGACTCAAGCAATCTAGGGATGAAACATTACATCAGCAAGAATCGAACCTGAGAGGTCAACCTCCATCTCATTTAAAACTACGGGTCACTCCAAGATGTATGAAATAAAACTCAAATTTAATTTATGTGGCAGACAAATAATTTTCAGTTAAAATAACTATTCATTTAACTTAATTAGATTTAAGCAACTATCTCATTTTTAAAACTTTGACAACTCTACCTTAAATTAATATATAAGTGTGTATGTTTGTAATGTCACCTTGAGTGTTCTTAAACTATAATGAATCAAATCGAATTAATTTCTCAATATTATTTAAATTTTAAGTCAATCACCAAGCCAAAGGCTTGATTTAGCTCATCCTTACATGCAGCCCCTTACATGCATCTTTGAAAGTACAAAGATTGAATTTGGTGGAGTGTGGCCTGAATAATGTTGAAATAAAAATATAGGCCACTCAGGCTTTAATAAATCTATATTTAATTACTTGATTTTAAACTAGTGATTCAACCCATACAACCATATCAAATAGGCTTATCTATATAGATTACCCAACTCCCAAATGTGTGTATTAAAATTGGAAGGGGAGTAACAGATTTTTTAATATACTTTTATACCATCGAATGTTTAAACTCTTGGTGAGGATTGAAATGACTAGAGAAAAACGAGCTTGGTCAGTTTAAAGAGATCAATTCAAGATAGAGATATGATCAATATAAATATTAGTTTAAGTAAAAATAGTTGTCGTAACATTCCTATTTTATTTATTTCGACTTGCAATAATAGACTACTCCATTTGAATTCATCACCTGATACAAGTAGCTGCTGATTTTATATTGCCAAAGGGCTAAAAATAAACTGTATTCATTAACACTTGATGAAATTTGCTTGTCTTAATAATACATATTGAAGGCACTGGTGGCAGGTCCAATTTAGAGGTCCAGGAGCAGGCAAACATGTGATAATTGGGTACAACACACCATTTCAAAAATGGCATCTCGAAAAACACTATCTCAAATTATGCCATCTCAATTATTAGTAAAAACGCCATTTTGAATTACAGCATTTTGACTAAGAAAAACATGTTTTAAATTTTTAGATTTTTTGAACTCTAAAAATAACCCAAAAAATTCCCAAAAATAAAATTCAAAAAACATTTCTAGGCTTAAAAAAGCCCCAGAATTTCAAATCTGCAATAAAAATGGGGTCAATTAGTAGCAATATAGTTGCGTAAAGCCCATAAGTTAAAATAATCCCAAAAACAACTATTTTCATATATTTTAACTATAAACTATAAACTATACTTTAAAACAAGCATATAATTTTACCAAATACTAAAAAAGTCAAAGAATAGTAAAATCAAAGGAAATAAGAGATAAGATAAAGAATAGTTTATTGGGAAAGGACTCAAACATTGGTAGAAAGAGCAACTGAGATAGCTTGGAGATGCTCAAGCTTGCTATCCTTGGGATAGTAGGCAAGGACCACCTTGCTGATTTCAGTAAACTTTTTCACTACCTTGGTCTGCTTGGGGGGATCACCCTTGGTCTTCATACCAGTCTTAAAGAGGCGGGCAGAGATGGCTTGTTGGGTCTTGAGATGCACCATTATCTTGTTGAATTTGGGCTTATGAACCCTGACCCTTGTAGAAAACTGGCTATGCCACCCTTCAAGAGAAGAGGTGGTCTTGATCAGGTCATCTTTTACCTGATTAAAGCAGTTTCAGGTGATTGAGTCACCACCTTTTCTGATGTGGCATGCTTCCTGAAAAATACCAACCCATTGAGTTTCAAAATATTCAATAAAAGTTGCAAAGGCTGCCTGGTTGGCAAGGATATAAGGATGGCAGAGGAGGGCGTCATAAAAGGCATTATTTTCCTCCTTTCTAACCAGAGCAAGGGCAGCAAAGTAATTAAAACCGTCCTTGGCCTCTTTAGTGCCTTCCAAGTTGACCAGTTCATGAAGGTCAGAGCACTTTTGGAGGTGGCAGCAGAGTGCCTGCCAGAAGTGGAAGTAGTATCCCTGAGGGGAGCTCTTGAAGACTTTTATGAAGGCATTTGCCTGAGCCTGTTCAAAATCCACTACCAGATATTTGTGATAGGGAAGGCTTTCTGGCTGCTTCCTGGTTGGAGTGGCTTCCTCTTCCTGTGACTGGGCCTTCTTATTGTGCCCTCTGGTTTCCTTTGGCTCCTCTTTGATGGTTGGGAGGATTTCATCCAACTTGGCCTTTAGAATTGTGAGTGCACAGACATATTTTTCCTGCTTCTTGTTGGGAAGGAAAAAAAGACCAGGGGAAGAACTAGATTACCAACCTGTCCATGGATATTCCAAAGCTGGCTGAAGAGCTTTGGGCAGGTTGAGAAAGTTCCATCTGCAATCCAGGTCTTGCATTTTAACAGGTTGCACAGATCCTGGGTTGTGGCAAAGCAGATAATACACGCAGGGGCATGTTGACCATCATCATGAAGAAGAAATCTCTCCTCATGGCAAGATAATTTTTGTTCCTCAGTAAGGATCAATTGGTCAATGGAGCTTGCACTGACGCCTTCAGTTCTCAGAGCATATCTCTGATAAGTGAGATATCTCTGTAATTTTGAGGTGCCACAAAAGTAGCAAGTTGGGTATCATTTAAATTAAGGAGGGCATCAGTGACAACCTCAGTTGCAGTTTGATCCTTGATGGTTGGGATCACCTGGCAAAGAAACCAGTAGATAAGTTGGTAAAGGGGGTCAAAAGGCTCAGTGCAGTCATGATTGATAGTTAGGGCTTTAAATCTAGTGAACCCATAAGTGGTGAGTCTGCTGGGCAGCCAACATTATCACATTTATAGTGATATTGGCAGATGGGTTCCTTCTTATCATTACAGCTGAAGCTGTAGCCCTTGTAGAAAAAGCTGGCACCCCCTTTCTTTGTCATGATGAGGTAGCTGGCTGGATATGTGGCAGGCACAGCAAAGGTGCCATTTCAATTGCATATATTATGGATGGAGTTAAGATCCCAGAGCTCAATTTGGTCATCTGGAGGAGCACCAGGCTCAGGCTCCTGCTCCTCTTTCTCTTCAGGATCTGAGATGGGATTAGAGTGGCAATTGAAGTTGAATAACTTCTCTTGGGGATCAGAGGGGAAGTACACAAAAGGAGAGTGGGGAGGGGGTAGGACTGTTTCCCTCTGGTTCAGGTGAGGGTGTGGGTGTCTTAGGAGGAGCTTTACCCTTAGAAGGCTGCTTTTTAGGGGTGGTTTTGTCCTTCTTGGTCTTGAGAGGAGTGACCTTAGACTTGGAGGCCTTGAGGGCCTTGGGCGCAGCTTTGGTGGTAGGCTTGGGAGGCATCTAAAAGTGAATTAGTATCAAAATATGAGCAATTTGGGGGTTATTTTTAAAAAGAAAAAATGATAATGTTTTTAATATAAAAAGTATTTTTTTACATAGCATTGTAGGGAAAATCTAAAAATATATAATATCAAAATTTCAATGTTTTTTGATTTGTAAAAATAAAATGTTTATTAGTAACACAAGTATGCAAAACTTTGAGTTTTGACTGAAAACTTGCAGTCAAAATGGCGTTTTTGAAGTGACGTAATTGAGGTGCTGTAGCTCAAAAACATAGTGTTTTTGACCATTTTTTATATTAAATTAAGAAATCTACAGTGGAGCTACCTCAAACAGGCCAAGAGTAAAACTTGAATTTCTCAAAAACTAGCTTATACAACTGGGGTTAAAAAGTACCCAGTTGTTTAGAGGAGGCTAAAAATACATATTTGGAAAGTTTCAGGCAATTTCTACATTCTTTATTAATATGGTATTTGACGTGAATATGTACTTTTAAAAAGTGGAAAGCAAAAATCACGGTGAGGAATCAATATAGCGTAGCCTGGCGTCATAGGTGATTTCCCCTTATTTTCCCCTATCTGTTGTGCGCCTTGAATCAATTGGGTGATATGAAACTTGGTGGAATTTGAAGTGACGTAAATTGAAATGGTGTAATCACCCCCTTCCATATTAAAATCACTATTAAAATATTTTATTAAGAGAACCCTTATCAACATATCCATGTATAATAAAGTTATAAATTACATATAACAAAACTGGTTTTTTACCCAGCAATGATAATCACTAGAAGGACTATCATAGTGGTGTCTTTTTAGGTTGTTCTTATTATAAGTGTCTTAGATTAATACATAGGAACATCTTCTGGCACTATACATCAGGCTTTATTTTAGTTCAGGTATAAGCATATTTTAGTTAAAGATAAATGGTAGGACACACCATTTCAAAAACAGCATCTCAAAAAACGCCATCTCAAATTAAATTTGAGATGGCGTTTTTTTGTGTTAGTGATTTTGAATCACAAAAAAATAAAATAAACAATAAAATAGTTAAAATTTACATATACCTTTATAATGCGGCATCTCAAATTTACACCATCTCAATTCTGTCACTTCAAGTCAGATTAATTAAATCTTATTTTGCTAACTTTATTTACATATAAAAACACTTAGTGTGGGGCGTGTTAACACCATCTTAACTTTACATCATTTCAAATTACGCCATTTATCTTAAACTAAAATAAGCTTATACCCAAACTAAAATAAAGCCTCATGTATAGTGCCAGAAGATGTTCCTATGTATTAATCTAAGACACTTATAATAAGAACAACCTAAAAAGACACCACTATGATAGTCCTTCTAGTGATTGTCATTGCTGGGTAAAAAAACCAGTTTTGTTATATGTAACTTATAGCTTTATTATACATGGATATGTTGATAAGGGTTCTCTTAATAAAATATTTTAATAGTGATTTTAATATGGAAGGGGGTGATTACACCATTTCAATTTACGTCACTTCAAATTCCACCAAGTTTCATATCACCCAATTGATTCAAGGCGCACAACAGATAGGGGAAAATAAGGGGAAATCACCTATGACGCCAGGCTACGCTATATTGATTTCCCCACCGCAATTCTTGCTTTTCATTTTTCAAAATTACATATTCACGTCAAATACCATATTAATAAAAAATGTAAGAAAACATATGAAACTTTGCAAATATATATTTTTTGATTTCCTCTAAACAAGTGGGCACTTTTTAACCCCAGTTGTATAAGCTAGTTTTTGAGAAATCCAAGTTTTACTCTTTGGCCTGGTTGAGGTAGCTCCACCATGGATTTGTTAATTCAATATAAAAAATGGTCAAAAACACTGTTTTTGAGCTATGGCACCTTAATTACGTCACTTTGAAAACGCCATTTCAACTGCAAGTTTTAAGTCAAAACTCAAAGTTTTTGCATACTTGCGTTACTAATAAAAAAATATTTTTACAAAATAAAAAACATTGAAATTTTGATATTATATATTTTTAAATCTTCTCTACAATTCTATGCAAAAATAAGCACTACTTTAATAGTAAAAATTCTCATTTTTACCTTTAAAAACAACCCCTGAATTGCTTATATTTTGATACTAATTCACTTTTAGATACCTCCCAAGTCCATCAATAAAGCTTTGTCCAAGGCCTCCAAGGCCTCCAAAGGCAAGATCACTCCTCCCAAGGCCAAGAAGGCCAAAACTATCCCTAAAAAGCAGCCTGCTAAGGGTAAAGCTCCTCCCAAGACACCTACGCCCTCATCAGAGCCTGAGGAAACAAGCCCAACCCCTCCCCATTCTCCTTTTGTTTACTCCCCTTCAGACCCTCAAGAGAAGTTGTTCAACTTCAATTGCCACTCTGATCCCACCTCAGATCCTGAAGAGAAAGAGGAGCAGGAGCCTGAGCCTGGTGCTCCTGCAGATGACCAAATTGAGCTCTGGGATCTTAACTCAATCCACAATGTATGCAACCAAAATGGCATCTTTGCTGTGCCAACAACATACCCTGTCAGCTATCCAATTATGACAAAGAAAGGGGGTGCTGGCTTTGTTCACAAGGGCTACAGCTTCAGCTGTAATGATAAGAAGAAGCCCATCCATCAACATCACTTCAAATGTGATAACATTGGCTATCCAGCTAGACTTACCACCTATGGGTTCACTTGGTTTAAAGCCCTGACTATTGGGCATGACTGTGCCAAGCCTTTCAATCCTCTATATCAACTGATCCGCTGGTTTCTTTGCCAGGTGATCCCAACCACAAAGGACCAAACTGCAACTGAGGTTGTAAACAATGCGCTCATTAATCTAAATGATACCCAACTGGCAACTGTTGGTGGCGCCTCAAAACTACAGAGATATCTAACCGACCAGAGATATGCTCTGAGTACTGAAGGTGTCAGTGCTACATCAATTGACCAGTTGATTCTAACTGAGGAGAAAAAGCTTTCAAAGCATGAAGAGAGATTCCTCCTTCACAATGATGGGCAACATACCCCAGAGCGGATCATCTGCTTTGCAACAAACCAGGATCTTTGCAACCTGTTAAAATACAAGACCTGGCTCGCAGATGGCATTTTCTCCACCTGCCCAAAGCTCTTCAGCCAGCTTTGGAATATCCATGGGCAGGTTGGTAATCTAGTTCTTCCCCTGGTCTTCTTTTTCCTCCCAAATAAAAAGCAGGAAACTTATGTCCGGGCTCTAACAATATTAAAGGCCAAGTTGGATGAGATCCTCCCAACCATTGAAGAGGAGCCAAAGGAAACTAGAGGGCACAAGAAAAAGGCGCAGTCAGAGGAAGCCACCCCAATCAAGAAAAAGCCCAAAAGCCTTCCCTACCATGAATATCTGGTAGTAGATTTTGAGCAGGCTCAGGCCAATGCTTTTATTAGAGTCTTCAAGAGCTCCCCTCAGGGATGCTACTTCCACTCCCAGCAGGCACTCTGCTGCCACCTCCAAAAGTGCTCTGCACTTCATGAGCTGGTCTACACGGAAGGCACAAAGGAAGCAAAAGACGTGTTCAATTGCTTTGCTGCCCTTGCCCTTGTGCAAAAGGAGGAGACTAATGCCTTTTACAACGCCCTCCTCTGCCATCCTTACATTATTGCCAACCAGGCAGCCTTTGCGCCCTTTATTGAGTATTTTGAAACTCAATTGGTTGGTATTTTTCAGGGAGCACACCACATTAGAAAAGGTGGTGAATCAATCACATGGAACTGCTTTAAGCAGGTAAAAGATGGCCTAATCAAGACCACCTCTTCTCTTGATGGTGGCATAGTCAATTTGCCACAAGGGTCTGGGTTCAGAAGCCCAAGTTCAACAAAATAATGGTGCATCTCAAAACCCAGCAGGCCATCTCTGCCTGCCTCTTTAAAACAGGCATGAAGACCAAGGGTGATCCCCCCAAGCAGACCAAAGCAGTGAAAAATTATACAGAGATTAGCAAGGTGGTCCTTGCCTACTATCCCAAGGATAGCAAGCTTGAGCATCTCCAAGCTATCTCAGTTGCTCTTTCTACTAATATTTTAGCCCTTTCCTAATAAAGTCTTCTTTATCTTTTCTCTTCTTTTCTTTAATTTTATTATTTTTTGACTTTTTTAGTATTTGGTACAATTATATGCTTATTTTAAAGTATAGTTTATAGTTAAAATATATGAAAATGGTTGTTTTTGGGTATATTTTATCTTTTGGGCTTTATGCAACTATGTTGCTGCTACTTGACCCCATTTTTATTGCAAATTTGAAATTCTGGGGCTTTTTAAGCCTAGAAATGTTTTTTGAATTTTATTTTTGGGAATTTTTGGGGTTATTTTTGGAGTTCAAAAAATCTAAAATTTTAAAACTGTTTTTTCTTAGTCAAAATGCCGTAAATCAAAATGGCGTTTTTACTAGTAAATTGAGATAGCAGAAATTTGAGATGGCATATTAAAGATGCCATTTTCAAAATGGCGTGTCCTACCAATAAATAGTGTGATTCAAAATGAGATAAAGTCAAGATGGTGTAAACACACCACACACTAAGTGATTTCATATGTAAATAAAGTTAGCAAAATAAGATTTAATTAATCTGACTTGAAGTGACAGAATTGAGATGGGGTAAATTTGAGATGCCACATTACAAAGGTATATGTAAATTTTAACTATTTTATTTTTTATTTTATTTTTTTTATGATTCAAAATCACTAGCACAAAAAACGCCATCTCAAATTTAATTTGAGATGGCATATATTGAAGTGCTGTTTTTAAGATGGCGTTTTGTACCAATTGCAAGTCTCTTTTGACTAGAGTTTTCAAAGATATGTTTATTGGTAAGTCTAGATAGTTTTAATAATGTCTTGTTTTGCAACAGTGCCCACGTCAACAGTGGCCAAATCAACGCTTTTAAAGATGAAATAATATATTGCAACATCTTTGATTACTCCCACTTGGGAAAGTAATTCACTAAGTAACTCCTCAAATGATTCCATGACTAAAAATTAAGTTGATGGCACTCTTATCATTTGCCCATCTATTACAGAAATAAACATTTTGAGTCCTAAGCAGAACACTACTTGAACAAGCCTCATGACTGTCATGACGTACATGGACAGTATGTGGCTTCTCATGATACTATATAATACTCTAAATCCCTATCAAATAAAGTATCATTCTCTTATTAATTTCCCCCTTTATCTTGTTCATTATACTCTCAGAAATATATACTTGACAGTGGTAGCATAAGGTAGGATATCCACACCTATGCAACTTAAAGGAAAAATTCCTCCCAAGAAAATAATCCAGCAGATGGCACTCCCCACTGGCCTGAGACAAAACAAAGGTCAGGACGTCCCTACAGGATTCACTGTCTTCAACAATATCATTTTAACAACCAAACAGTACAACTTCCTCAGTACACAAGGAGTCCTGAATCTTCCTCTAGTTCCTGAAGCAACCAAGATACTCAACATTGTATTCCAGCGCCTACAATCAGCAGAAATAGGAACGTTCTCAGGACTACACTATGAAAATACTAAACTCTGGATTCAAAGCACCCAAAATAAGTTTACACAAGTAGGCTATCCCCACAAACTCTGGGTAAGTGAAATTGCTTTATGACTTACTGGGGCTACCTCATACTCTGTAAGCAAATGGATCAATCAACACCGTGGTCACAACAAAGACTGGGGCATGTTCAAGACCACTTTCCTGGAAAAATTTGCCATAAAGAACTCTGATGTTATGATCATGACAGAACTCAGAACCTTTAAAATGGCAGGAACTATCAAGGAGTACATTGAAGCCTATGAAGACATATGTGATTGAGCTCCCAACACCATCAAATTTGATGAGGCTGAATTATAACTGGACTTCTACAATGGCCTCCCCACACACATCAGACGTCAATTTGACATGAGCTGTTTCAAAAAAATCCAAGACTTGTTTTTGGAAGGGAAACAAGCTGCAAAAAAGTCTGATAACCTACATGTAACCAACAAACAAAAGGAAAATCCCACAGTAAAGAAGGACCCTTAACCTAATAAGCAGAACAAACAAGCCAATAATCCTCATCCTCAAGGGGAAAATAACACTAATCAAGTAAATCAAATGAGTACTGATAACACTGCCAAGGAGGAAAAATCTCAGGGGAGTGCTTAGGCAAGCTACCCTCCCCCACTTTTCAAGACTCATACAGGGATCAGGACGTGGACTCAGTTACCATGATCCAAGTACCCTCCAGCAATCCTATATTGCTTGCCACCTAAACTAAAAAAAACTCCTCACTTATTCATCCTGTTTTTGCAGATGTCAGGGCATAGCACTATTTGACACTGGAGCAGACCAATCCCTTGTTGACAAAAATTTTCCAACCTCATGAAACTACCCACGGTCTAAAGTAATGCCAAAAGAGTTATCATGACAGATAATAGGAGTACACCAGTGTGACAGATCCAGGAAATTCATGCTTGCTTTTTCATTATCCTGGTCTGACTCTTTTACGGTTTGATGGGGAATCCTTTATGTAAGCTTTGATGAGCTTGGATTCCAGACAAGCAATCTTGGCATTAAACTTGTTGCCATCTGGTGATCACTTCCACGTTTTTCACTTCCTATAGTCTTAGCTGCAGACCATCTTTTTAATTCCATGGCAGTCTTCTTTCTGTTAAAGCCAAAAACATACAACATAAAATAATTGAGGGGAAAGCAACCATTGTCACAAATAAGCATCTTTATTAATTATTATCATGATTCCATTATATACTAATTGGGGTACATTCAGCTGAAAACCCCTCCGGTTCCAGAATCTCACCTTGATTCCTATCATGTGGTTTATGATATAATGGCGTCATCCAATCCAGATCTTTACCAAAAAGATCTTCACACTCTTAACCTATAAGAATGTGCCCTAATACATCCCAGAATCACCTGATTCCTTCTGTGGAAATGTATTGTTTTGGCTTGAAGCATTCTGGACTTCTGGCGCCAAACCCCTGTGGAATATATGTATTCCTGATCCAAGCTATCCTTGTTCTAACTGGGAACCAGCTGATAAATCCTAAATGAATAGACACCATTGTCTACATTTAGTTATTTTTGCATTTAATGGTTTTTTGCGTTAAAAACCCATTAAAACACTTTGAAACTTGAATCAGGCGCCCCAGCGCCTGAAACATTCACTGGGTGGTGCCTTGGCGCTTTAAAAATCAATTAGGCAGCGCTTCTAACCTAATGAATTTGCCAAAATGGTGCATTTAAACCAAAATTCAGGGGTTTACTTTTGGTTAACCCTAACCAAACTTCTTGACACAGTCAAGACAATTAAATAATATAATTAAATACTCATTAATTATATTTCCAAGTATATATTAATTTACTTTTCCCAGCTAATTAATTTGTTTGAATACAACAAGTCTTTACTTGACACAGTCAAGTCCATTTTGGCCCTATAATTAAATCCTTATTAATCATATTCAAGGGTATCAATTAATTAACCTTCCCAGTTAATAAATTGTGTTTGAGACACCTAGTCTCATAATCTGAATTTTTCAGATCACTCATTTTGGCCCTCAATTAGTACAGCCTAATTGATTCCTGGGTATCAATTAACCTCCATGGTTAATTAGTCAGTTTGCAACAACTAGCCTCACAATCTGAATTGTTCAGATTATTCATTTCAGCCCTCAATTAGTAAAGACTAATTGATTCCTGGGTATCAATTACTATGCTGGAAAATATCTCCAAGGCAATCCTATTGTTATGAATTTCAACCTATGAAATTCATCATAATTCAACCTCTTTGTGAAACCACAGACCAATGTGACTGTATTATGGTCACAACCAGTCACCAGAGAAGCAAAACCCTTCTACTCCCAAATAGGAGACATGCAGAATACACTTAGTGGCCCAATCATACCAATCCCCAAGTAAAATGTTGTGCTTGGCCTGGACTGGATGAGAAAGACCAAACATCATATTGACTGAGATAGTACTACCCTTTCTATACAACAAGGCAAGGTGCACCATCATGTATACCTAACTCACCTTGAAACACTTATGAGAGACCATGTATTTGTAAAGATGGCAGAAAAAGAAGAGGAAAAAGACCCTAACAAGATCAATTAGAACACCTGCACATATGAGATTATCCACTTTAAAAGCGCAAAGACCTCATGCAAATGAGACCCAACCCAACAACAGCTAGTTCTATAATTCCCTTCAGTTTTCCAAGAAACGTTACCAGGGCTATTGCCTGACCAAGGCATACAACATGAAATTGACCACAAAGGGAGTGTACCAAAAGCACAACCTATCTACTTCCTGACACTGCAGGAGGATAACACACTAAAGGCCTATCTATATGAAGACCTTGAAAAAGGACTCATAAAAACTTCTAAGTCTTCTTTTGATGAAGCTGTCTTTTTTGCAGCAAAGAAAGATGGAGGACTCTGTCTGGTCACAGAATAAAGGGCTCTTAACAAGGTCACAATTAAGAACAGGTATCCCTGCCCCTGATTAATAACCTTTTTGATGCCCTGGTGGATCCCAAGTCTTCATAAAGATTGACTTGACAGCAGGTTACCACTAAATCTGCGTTAAACCATAGGACATACCCAAAACAGTGTTCAGAATTAAGTATGGATTGTTTGAATGTTTTGTACTCAACTTTGGCATGAAAAATGCCCCAAGTACCTTTGTGACCTTTATGAATGAAGTTTTTAAAGAGCATATCAGAGAAAAGGCTTGTCTACCTTGACAACATAATCATATACATCCTGACATTAGAACAACACTGGAAAGATGTGTGCCTGGTCCTCCCACCCTTCAAGATAATCAACTCATAGATAAACCCTCAAAAAGTGACTTCTTCTCAGCAGAACTCCCATTTTTAGGACATATTATCAGCAATAACGGGATAAAACCAGACCCAGAAAATAAGAGCCACATCTAATATTCCAGCACCGCAAAAGAATAGTTAGCTTTGTACATTACTGGGCATGGTAGCCTATACTAGGAGATTTATCCCTGACTAGGGCGCCTTGACTGCCCCTTATCTGCAATGACAGGCAAAATATAATAAAATTTTTATGGACACCATTAAGAGATCAACATTTCCAACAGTTAAAAGAGTGTATGGTCACCACTCCTATCTTACAGTATCCAAATTGTGAAGGAGTATACAAACTAGAAACTGATGCCTTGGATTACGCTATAGGAGGAGTACTCCAAATTCAAACTGCAGAAAATGACTTCCTCCCTGCAGCATATGGATCAAGAAAGATATCTGATGATGAGCAAATATTTCCAATACATGACAAATAGCTGGTAGCTATTGTCCACTTTTTAATGAAGTGGAAATGCTATCTGGAAGGTGCACAAATATTCAAATTGCTAACCAACCACAATTCATTGGTGTTTTTTAAGACTCAACAACACCTATCTAGATAACAAGCTTGAATGAATGAGCTTTATACAAAGGTACCCCATGATAATTGAATATAAGCCAAGCAAAAAAATGCTTACTGCAGACGCCCTATCAAGGCTATACCATAAAAATCTCCTATGCACTGATGGAGACCCTGATTGGCCCATTTTAATCATGGGGAATCTCCAAGAGGAGTTCCCACCTGGTAAATCAATAGACATCCAAGAGAAAGTCTTTAAGAGCAAACATCTGTTCAAAAACATATATGGTACTCTTCACCAAATACTTCCAAGTGGTGACACCGTACCTTACGTTCTGTCAACATAAAATATTGACACAATCATTTGATACCACAGAGATCTGGGACACACCTTTATAAAGAACTTGCATGAATATCTCAAGACACGCTACTGGTGGCCCAACATGCTGGACAACATCAAGAAAGTACTAGATTAATGCAAAGTATGTGAAAAGTACACCTGCTCCAAGGCACCCCCAAATTAGTGATCCAAGTGTTGATAACTCAACCTTTCAAGGTATGTTCACTGAATATTATGGGACCAATGTCCAGCAAGAACAAAGGCAAAAAGTATATTACCACAGCTATTGACTAGGCAACTAGGTGGCCTGTAGCACAAGCTAAAAAAGAACACAAGGGAAATGATGTAAGATGGTTTATTGGGAAGGAAATCATAACTAAATTTGGAAAACCTGAACTCCTAATCACAGACAGAGGAACTGAACTTAAAGCTATTGACACCAACATCTACCTTGCTAAACACATAATAAAACACACCATAGCCATTCCTTACCACCTGCAAGCAAATGGAAGAGTAGAAAGATTGAACAAGTCCCTTATAGAAGCCCTAAGTAAGTCATCTGCCAACAATCCAAAAGCCTGGGTCAACATGTTACCAACAGCATTTATGGTATGTGTCAGGATTGACAATTCTTCCTCTCTGGAAACCTGGGCCCGGGAGCAGGAATCAAACCCCAACCCCCCTGGAGCTGCCAGGCCTGTGGACTGCAGGACCACCTGCCTGCAATTTTCTGGGATTAAGCCCCCACAAGCTGATACCAAGAATGTTGGCCCATGCAGTAAAACAAGCCAAACCAAAGAAATTATTGCACCAAATGGAAGACTAATCACAGCGCCTAATGGAGGTACTGATTTGGCAACTATTAGCTTCATGAACTTGAAGTCTACACCAGCAACCAATCAAGAGCCAACCCAGGAAAGAGGCACGGGCCTGCGGCCCAGTCCCATGACCACAACACTAAAGCAAGATAATCAGGTAGCCAAATCGAGATTCTTGACCAATGAAAGAACTCCCGGGCCAAGTGCCATTTTGCTGCCTTTGGACCCAAGCACCCAGTTCCCCCGGCCCTGCCCTTCCCAATGCCCTGATGAACCCCCAATGGAAAATGTTAAGTTTGGAGGTGGGGTACTATATAGACCAAAGGACCCTGCACTCCAAACTTATTGCCATTTTTGAATAAAGGTTATGTTATTTTGGCTCACACAGCTATTGCCTTATTTTGTATTTGCTGTCTACCAATTCAGTTTGAGATCTCCTGGCCTGCCTGCCCCACCACCCGCTGTTTTCTGTCCTCCTGGTGTACCCTTTGGACCCGTCCATTTTACCAACTACCCTCTGAAATCTGAATACAAGGAATACACCCCAGAAAAGATACTTGAACTCAATCCTTTGGCCTGCATACAATCTGCAATTAGATACAACCAACAAGGCCTGTGGATATTTTCAACACCCAAGTTGTTCAGAGGGAAATTCAACTATCTCCCTGCTTACAACCTGCCCATGGAACCACCTGTGACCCCAAAACCTATGCCTGCTTCCTTACCTGACCTCCCAACCAACCATTCTGGCAAGCTGTTTGGGATTGCGTACATCACCCTCACAGGGGTGATTGACACTATAATCCCGGCCGCCGGCCTGTGGTCCTGGGTGGGAAAGTCTGCCTCCTACCTTTTAAAGTTAGCTCCCCTCTTGTGGTGGGCATTGCCCGCAAAAAACCCAGCCCAAGTTACCCCTGAAAACAACGGGCCGGCTGCTCAAGACTGGATCCCTGACATTATGGCAATCTTTATTAAACCTGGTACCCTGAGCCCCAAGATGTTGTTATTTCTTGGGGCATCTTGTATGCTTTTGCTATTGATAATCACTTATTACACCTATAAGATGACCACAAACCTGATCTCTTCCATGTGGAAGAATGCAAACCTAAATGACCCAAAGAGAACCAACGCCAATACCGCTGACGCCAACAAAGCTCCCTCCTCCCAAGTGCAAAACGTGATTGTGAATCAGTCCCTCACAAAGGTAGAGATGCCTCAGATGGGGAAGCTCACACTTGAGGAAGCTAGACGTGCCATGCCGGTCCTCTGCCTGCATTTCCATACCAACGCCCCCTCTTACGCCAGTGACACCAAGAAGATCCTTGGGGTTGCTTCAATGCTATTGGGGGACGCCTTGGACTGGTTTGGCAAGGCCACAGCTGAGGACGTAGAATTCTGCTTAGACTACGCCAAGTTTGAGGCTGAGTTAATGGCCACTGGGGAAGATTGCAACACTAGATACTACACCTGAACTCCCTGCTAGAAATTTGACAAGGTCCCCAGACCCATCCAAGCGTATATTGACAAATTCCTCAAACTGAAAACCTGCACCCAACTTGAGGACAAACTGGCAGCCATTATCTTCCAAAAGGGCGTCAACCTAGCAATGAAGGACCTGTTGAAGCACCATCCGCCCACCCTCAGCCTAGACAAGCTAATTCCCCTGTGCAAGGGTCTTAGCATGAACCAAGAGAACGCTGGCTCCCCCCAGACCCGCCAACCCCAAACACCAACCCCCAACAGAACAGGGATGACCCCTGAAGAGCTCCAACAACACTACCGCAAAGGACTCTGCTTCCACTGCCACAAGGCGGGCCACTTGACCAGAGCCTGCCCTAAGAAGAACACTGCCCCAATCTCACTGGCGCAAATAAACACTTCTTCCCAGTCTTACAAATTCATCCAAGTGACCATAGAAGTAGCAGGGAACAAGCGCAAGATTGAAGCCTTTATTGATACAGGGGCAGATGAAAGTTTTATTGACGCCAGCCTAGCAGAGGAATTAGGCTTGACAGCCTCAGAGCGCAGTCTACAAGTAATCATGGGAAACAGCTCCTTGGACACCGGCTATGAGTGTGAACAAGAACTCCTGTTGACCATTGGACACAATGTATACCCGTTGTCCCTGATCCTCTTGCCAGGACTACCCCACCCCCTTATACTGGGTGACTCCTGGTCCAACAGACATGGCCTGATCCTGAACTATTGTGAGCAAACTGCCACGTTGGGCCAACCAGAATCCTGTGACACTGTTCCTTTTTGCATGAGCCATGACCGACCCCCTACCAACAAACTCTTGACCATGAAGATAGAACCTAGCGTTGGGATACTGCCTACCCCCTACAGAGATGGAACCATGTGTTTAGTGAAGAAGCAGCCACAAAACTACCCAGCCATTCAATCTACAACCACGCCATAGACCTATTACCAGGGACTCAACTGCACCACGGCCCCATCTACAGCTGTAACCACCGCAAGCAAGTGGCCTTGAAAGCATACCTCAAGGATATGACAAAAAAAGGGTTCATCTGGGTGTCAAAAGCCCCCTGCTTGTTGCCCATGCTGTTTGTAGGAAAAAAGATGGTGGGATGCGTCCATGCGTGAATTACCAAAAACTGAACAACATTACAGTGAAGAACTGCTACCCCATCCCCAATGCCAACAACCTCTGTGATGTACTGACTGGAGCCCAGGTGTACTCAAAAATTGACCTTCAAGATGTGTTCAACCAAATCCAAATCAAGGATGGAGACAAGTACAAGACAGCCTTCAAAACCCAATATGGGCTGTACAAGTACCTTGTAATGCCCTTTGGCCTCTGCAACGCCCCCAGCACTTTCCAAAGGATGATCAACACTGTCCTAGGGGAATACCTTGACCGTTTTTGTGTGGCATATCTGGACAACATTCTCATCTACAGCAAGACTCACGAGGAACACCTGCGCCACCTGGACCTTATACTAGAGAAACTCTCCCAAGCAAACTTACACACTAAGCTTAAGAAATGTGAATTCTTTCAGTCTGAAGTTGAATTCCTGGGATACATAGTGAAGACCAGCGGCTTTGCCATGGCACAGGATAAAGTAGAAGCAATAACATCTTGGCCGGTGCCCAAAAGCAGAAAGGATGTGAGAAGTTTTTTGGGCCTGGCAAATTATTGCAGGGATTTCATCCAAAATTTTTCTCACATTACCCTCCCCCTGACCTGCCTTTGCTCTGACAAGGTCACCTTTGCCTGGACTCCGGAATGTACCACCGCCTTTGAAACCTTGAAACTTGCCTTCACCTCTGCCCCCGTCCTGGCCATGCCAGATCCCTCCAAACCTTTTGTTCTGGAAACCAACACATTGGACTTTGCAGTGGGCAGGGTCCTTCTTCAGGAAGGAGGGGATAGTATGCTACATCCTGTAGCATATTACTCCAAGAAGATGCTACCTGCAGAAGGGAACTACCCAATATATGACAAGGAGATGCTAGCCATAATGAAGACCCTGAAACATTGGCGCCAATACCTATGTGGCGCTGAATATCCAGTAAAGGTCCTGACAGACCACAAGAACTTGGTCTACTTCTTCAAACCACGCCAGCTTAACCAACAACAAGCAAGATGGGCCTTAGAACTGGCTGACTACACTCTGACTCATAGACTACAAGCCAGGGAAGGTGAACGTGGTACCCAATGCCCTAAGTAGAAGAACTGACCTGGTGCCTACCCACCTAGAAACCTGCAACCACAACACCCAAGTCCTCTTGGACACAGCAAGCCTAGGCATTCACCTGGGATTGATGAAAATCAGAGCCAGCAAACCAGAAGTACTAAGGGCCCAAACACTAGACAAGTTCACCAAGATCATGATCTCTGACCTCTCCAAATCCTTGGATAGCGCCCACTACCAAAAAGGCTACTCATTGAAGGGAACAACACTAATGCTCCACAACAGGATCTTTGTACCAGAAGGGGACATCAGAACCAACGTCTTGAGAGACTACCACAATTCTGAGATGGCTGGACACCCGGGTAGGCTCAAGACCCTCCAGAGCATCAGAAGGAACTTTGCTTGGCCAAAAATGGATCAAGACGTAAGCGCATACCTGAAGGGGTGTGAGACCTGTGGGCGGACCAAAACTTGCAGAAACAAACCTGAAGGACTTCTAAGACCCTTGAATATACCCCATGGACCTTGGAGATCTGTCTCCATGGACTACATTGTGGAACTGCTGCCATTCCTCTTGTACAATGCAATCCTGGTCATGGTAGACTGCTTCACCAAGATGGCATACTTTGTACCAACCACCACCAATTGCACGGCAGCAGAAACAGCCCAACACTTCCACAACCGCATCCTCACGCAACACAGAACACCTGAGGAAATCATCACAGACAGAGGACCCCAATTCACGTCAAACTACTGGACACAGGTGATGAAAGACTTAAGAATCAAGCAATGTGTATCTACCTCCTACCACCCACAGACAGACAGCCAAACTGAACAAGTAAACCAGATCCTTGAACAATATCTTTGATGCTATGCCAACGCTGATCAGGACAATTGGGCCAAAATGCTCCCCATGGCCCAGTTTGCCTACAACAGTAAGGACCACGCCTCCACAGGCATGTCCCCATTCAAAGCCAACTATGGGTTTGACCCCACCTGGGACCCCCAGATTGGCAAAAAGGAATTGAACACCACTGGGCGCTCCTGGATTGAACAGATTCACAACACACAAAAAACATGCTTGACCAACCTGAACTGCGCAGTGCAAACATACAAAGCCTTTGCTGACCGCAAACAAACCCCAGGCCAACCCTTACAAGTTGGAGACAAAGTATACCTAGACTCCCAGAATGTACCCCTGCACATGCCCTGCAGGAAATTAGCTCACAGAAGAAGCGGCCCCCACAAGATCACCAAACTAGTTGGTGAGGTTGCCTTCAAGCTAGACCTACCCCCTCCTGGAAGATTCATGATGTGTTCCACTGCTCCTTGTTGTTCAAAAAAGATGGGAATTTGCTCCCCCACCAACGGATTAAGACAGCCCCCCACCCATCCAAACAGGCCGCGCTGAGGAATATGAAGTTGAATACATACACAGCAACCAAACCCACTACCAAAAACCCCAGTATTACGTCAAGTGGAAAGGATACCCACTAGAAGAAAGTACTTGGGAACCACTGAGCAACCTGACTAATGCCCAAGAAGCCGTCCAACTCTACCTGAACAAGAAGAATCAGAAGGGAGGGCTCTTGGGGGAAGAAGGGGATGGTGTCAGGATTGACAATTCTTCCTCTCTGGAAACCCAGGCCCAGGAGCAGGAATCAAACCCCAACCCTGGACCCCCCTGGGCCGCCAGGCCTGTGGACTGCAGGACCGCCCACCTGCGCTTTTCTGGGATTGAGCCCCCACAAGCTGATACCAAGAATGTTGACCCATGCAGTAAAACGAGCCAAACCAAGGAAATTATTGCACCAAATGGAAGACTAATCACAGCGCCTAATGGAGGTACTGATTTGGCAACTATTAGCTTCATGAACTTGAAGTCTACACCAGCAACCAATCAAGAGCCAACCCAGGAAAGAGGCACAGGCCTGCGGCCCAGTCCCATGACCACAACACTAAAGCAAGATAATCAGGTAGCCAAATCGAGATTCTTGACCAATGAAAGAACTCCCGGGCCAAGTGCCATTTTGCTGCCTTTGGACCCAAGCACCCAGTTCCCCCAGCCCTGCCCTTCCCAATGCCCTGATGAACCCCCCATGGAAAATGTTAAGTTTGGAGGTGGGGTACTATATAGACCAAAGGACCCTACGCTCCAAACTTATTGCCATTTTTGAATAAAGGTTATGTTATTTTGGCTCACACAGCTATTGCCTTATTTTGTATTTGCTGTCTACCAATTCAGTTCAAGATCTCCTGGCCCGCCTGCCCCACCACCCGCTGTTTTCTGTCCTCCTGGTGTACCCTTTGGACCCGTCCATTTTACCAACTACCCTCTGAAATCTGAATACAAGGAATACACCCCAGAAAAGATACTTGAACTCAATCCTTTGGCCTGCATACAATCTGCAATTAGATACAACCAACAAGGCCTGTGGATATTTTCAACACCCAAGTTGTTCAGAGGGAAATTCAACTATCTCCCTGCTTACAACCTGCCCATGGAACCGCCTGTGACCCCAAAACCTATGCCTGCTTCCTCTGCCTGACCTCCCAACCAACCATTCTGGCAAGCTGTTTGGGATTGCGTACATCACCCTCACAGGGGTGATTGACACTATAATCCTGGCTGCCGGCCCGTGGTCCTGGGTGGGGAAGTCCGCCTCCTACCTTTTAAAGTTAGCTCCCCTCTTGTGGTGGACATTGCCCGCAAAAAACCGGCCCAAGTTACCCCTGAAAACAATGGGGCTGGCCGCTCAAGACTGGATCCCTGACAGTATGCAGAACACAAGTTAGCTGCAATGCAGACAAAAGCTTGTATGAACTTGTCTATGGGCATAAACCTGCTATTGTTAGTAATACATTAGAACCACAATTACCTCTGCCCAAGAAGATACCACCCAGCAATAACCCTGACGTGCAACACGTCAGAAAAGACCAAGAAACCAAAGAAAAGAAATAGTTGAGAGAAAAGCAATACCCATGCAACAGGAATGCTTCCAAGTTGGGGACAAGATCTGGGTTGTTAACCATGTCATGCAAAAGTTGGATCCAGGAGTATGAGGACTAGGTATTGTAATGGAGGTCAAACCAAATAACACCTACCTCATCAAAGACATTGGCACTCAAACAGAGCTCAAGCATATGCACCATGACCCCCTCTGCCTATGCAAAGCAATAACAGCACAACATAATTCCTAGCTTCCTGTACCCAGCTCTAAACTGGATCATTACCAGGCCCAAATCCCCAACACTCTCAAGAAAGTTCCCAATGTTCCACCTTCTAGAACCCCATGGGGATATGTCGCAACATCTTCAATTACTCACTCTCTTTCCTGAATGACATTTCAATACTTGTATTGAAAACCCAATAGTCAAACCCCAACCCTCAGGAAACACTTGCACCAACCAGGACAGAGAAGATCCCACTGGACTGCCAGCAGCCAATACTAAAAGTTTGATGCCTGCATTTAACCCCAGTCCTCTGAAGGTGTATTGAGCCCCCCAGGACCTGCTGACCTGTTAAGTCACAAACTCAAGTTGTTAAATTACCCCGTAACCCGCCAACTTAATAATGAGGACTCCCTGACTGATTGTCAGATGGCTGCTAACACAGTGCCACTAAAGGCCCATACCTACACAGGAGAAGATGCCTTCCTAAAGGAGGTTGGAAAAAGACCTACTACCAGCCTTGTTGACAAGTACCAGCTATTGCCAGCCTTCATTCTAGAAAGAGTATTGCAATTGGCCAGCTCAGGTGACATAGCAAATAATAGCAGCAAACCAAAGCATTGCCACTTCTGTTCCCCAGAGCCAGTCTAACCAGGATCCGCCAAACCAGTGCCAATGAGGACCCAGAACTATAAAAAAGTTGTGGCTTAGAAAAGAACTACTACTATTCCTGCCAATATGCACCAACTGCTGCCAGTCCCCAGTCCAGAAAGGGTTATGCAATTAACCAGCTCAGGTGACATAGTGAATAACAGTGGCGGAATTAAGCATTGCCACTTATTTTTGCCAGAGCAAACCCAACCAGGACCTGCTGCCCTCAAGACCCTAAGCCAATATCCATGCCCTGCCAGCAAATTACCTATGACCTGAATCCTGCAAAAAGCAAAGAAGCAAAATCATATGGTATAAGAACGCTGGCGGTGTGGTGATGACCAAATTGTCATTTTTGATAATAAAGTTTTCTGAAACTTTGATTCAAACAAATCCTACCTTATCTAGTCTTAGTGATCTTTCATCTCAACTACATCCAAGTAGAAAATCAGGCAACCACCTCCTCCAGAGACTGACCTGCTGACCTGCCTCAGGCACTATACTGTCCCACTGGAGCTCTCTTTGGACCTGTGAATTTTACCAAATACCTGCCCAACCCCACCTACTTGGAGTAAAACTTGGAAATTATCCTCATTGCCAATCCCTTGGCAAGAACTAGCGAGACTGAATACATAGGACATAAAGGAAAGAGGATTGAGGTGTTGCCCTTATTATTCAAAGACAAGTACAATTATCTGCCAGCGTACTTTGTCCCCATGACTCCACCCTTAAACCCAAGGCCAGACCACCCAATAGAACCTAATGTTGCAGCAGAGACTACCTCTAACCAACTGTTTGGAGTATTTTATATTACTTTGATAGGATTGGTGGATTATATGGTCCCTAACTCTAGACCCTGGTCCTTACTTGGGCAATCTGTATCTTACATTATCAAGTTAGCACCCATTCTATGGTGGGTTTTACCGGCCAGCTTGGCTGCACCCTGTCCTGAGCTGCCTAATGCCTCTACCTATGCCTGGCTTCCTGAAAATCTTGGGAAACTAATTCCCCAAGTAATCTTCCAAATGATTCCCCAAATAATCAATAAGTCAGTGGTACTACTATTATTTGGCCATCTATTATGAGGATCAAAAATTTCAAGTCCTAATTATAACAACACTTGGACAAGCCTCATGATCTAGATGAAACATTACTCAGATAAGCCCCATGACTACCATGACACACAAGGACAGTATGTGGCTTCTCATGATACTATATAATACTCTATATTCATATCAAATAAAGTATCATTTTCTTCTTAATTTTACCCTTTATCTTGTTTATTATACTTCTCAGAAGTATATAATTAACACAAACAACATATTTTTTCATGTACATGTTTTGTCAAAGTACAGTATAGTTTGTTATTAACTTGGTATGCTAGTTATGTGCAGAGTACAAAATTCATTAAAAAACAATCACACTCAGGGGTTATATGTAGATCATACAGCTCAGATAGTATATGTGGGAAGATGAGTTATTCTTTATTAATCATATTTAATTCTATTAAGAATTTAATATTTTTGTAGCGTTACAATAAAGTGAATTTAAAAACTACAAGTGTTACTGATAAGCCAATTAGAATGGGTGTTAATTTTTACTGCCTTGGTGCTTGGCTCAGACCAAGCATGCCTCAGTTACTGTAAATTCAGAACCTTAACATAAAAATGTGGGATTGTCAAATCCTTAGTCCAAATTTCAAATCACTTTTGCAGGATAGCCTTTTTCAATTAAATTGAATTCTTTGTATTTTTCTTTGAATTTTTAAAAATGCAGGAACTCATAGACACTTTGAAAATTTCAAGTCAAGCTGCACATTTCCAATGGACAAATGAACTAACTGGAATCAGATTTAAAGTGTTCAAATCCATCAACCATTTTCATTAAGTTTACTATGTTTTTTGGTTTTACAGGATTGTCAAATCCATGAACCAAATTTCAAATCACTTTTGAATGCCACTAGCAAACTCAAATAATAATTGTGGGAACTGGAATCTAAATTGAATGCACAGTAAGAATTAAGACAAATCAGTCCAAATCAAGAAGCCCCACTCTGGATAAAATCAAATGAAAAATCCAATCTCAACAACCATATTTAGACATGAAATTAAATGAAATGTAAAATTATCTAAACTGGAAATGATGCAATTTGTACTCTAAATCACTATTATAGCAACCACAAAACCATATAATGATAAATGGGCTACCCTACTGATGACACATAATCTTTTTAAAAGTTTTTTGGCCCCCAGCGCAGCCAGGGGCCAAACAAACTTAGAAAAATTTCAAGGAAGAAGGAGAGGTGGGAAAGAAAACTTCAAAGTGAAACATCACTGGATTACTACACTATGTGCTACTAGATTGTTATTAAGGATGCTTGATTACAGTAGATTTCAGAAGCTGTCAATAATAAAATAGATTGTAATATATAATTCTATTTTATTATTAACAGTTTCTGAAATCTACTGTAATCATGCATCTAAATTTTAGCCGTCCTAAAATGGAATAGGGTGATTTTTGAGAATGCCTATGATTCCTAAAAGAATGAGCACAAATCCACTCTAGATCCTTTATCATCCTTTTTGAGACACCCATAAATTATATTTATTTCAAATTCACCTCATTTTTTATTTGAAGTTTAGTTCTTGGATTTGACAATCCCGCAATTTCAGATTTGTTAAGTTTTACATGATGTCTATGATTTGTTTGAAATTCAGGAAATCTCAAATTGCACATTATAATCCTGCATTTCTGCTTCATGTATCCCATATTTTTTTGCTGTGTTTTGTCTTTTGTTAGTTGAGTTATCTTCTCAAGAGATTTGAAATTTGTCAGTTTAACTAAATCAAAAAAGTCAAATTAAATTGTTAATTTTATTAAATATTTTTGTTTTTCACTCAGCTGAGTTGCCCGCAAAAGTGATTTAAAATGTGGACCAAGGATTTGACAATCCTGCATTTTTACGTTTAGGTTCTGAATTTACAGTATTGCACCCAGTTCAACTTAGTAAACTAAGCCTGTTGAAAATAAAACCTGCCTTTGTTTGTACAGTAGTTTTAGAAGCTATGACAACAACCAAAAATACCTCATATTTAAACAAAATGATTTCAGATGTAAACAAAATCCAAGTCAGGCAAGATTCAGGATTTAAATAATTTAAAAAAATTTAGTTAATAAATGAACTGTCAAACTAAAAAACAAATTTTCACTAGCCCATTATACAAAATTATATCAAACATCAAGCGGTGTAGTTCAAACCACAAACAAAATGAACTGACACAACAAGTGAGATGGATGGATGCTATTCTGGAGTATATTATAATCCAATCAGGATTCATATGAGGCACCAACAGAAGGACTAAAATGAAACAAAATTTGAGCAGTCTATAAGTGAGATTCCACAAGCACAAAGCAAAATGAAGTCACACAAGATGTGTAGTATGAGAAGCCTAAAATAGAAAAATAACAATCTAACAGCAATCAACAGCTATCTAATTTAGGAACAGAGGCATTTTATTCATTTTCATTGCTCCTGATTTTTATAAAATGGTTTAAAAACCTTCCAAATGTGGGATCAAGATTAGAATAAAATAAACCACTAAATTTTAAATTTCTACTTTTAGTGATTTTATCCTAGGTTTTTTTACAATGGTTTCTACTAGCAACAGTTTTGACAGCACCAGCAACCAAGCCAGCAGCAGCCAAGCCAGCTTCAATGGAGGCAAGGCTCAGGACATGGAGGCACCTGTTTATACCCAAGCCTTTGAGGCGGGTAACAAGGAAGCTGACTTTTATCTGACCACTGACCCTTATGGCTTTGACTTGTTCAGTAGTCACACAGTGTCTAGCTCTACCCCTGATCCCGTACCCACCCCTGCACAAGCTGCCTGTCAACCAACCAATCAGGATGGCAACCTTGATTTGGAACAACTTTCTGCCACTAGCCAACCTTCCCCCCCCCTCAGCCTATCAGGCTTCAGCTCCTGCAGCCCAGCGCCCCAAGTGACAAATCATCACCACTCAAATTCTTCAAGAAATTGTGGCACTTAACCTGCAGGGCCTGTCCTGGGAACTGATTTCAACCCAATTGCAATTTACCTAAGCCACCATAATGTGGAAGTTCAACAATCTAATGAACAAGGGGAACCTGGTTGGGACATCCAAGAAGCCCAAGAAGCCGCCTGAGTCCCAAATCAACAAGGCATATCTAACCATGCTCAATCTCCTTCAGCGGGACCCCAAGCTTCCCCTGACCCAGGTCCAGAAGCAAATTGTGCACCATGGCATCTGGGTATCTGAGCGCATGGTGCAGCTCTGGATGCACAGAAAGGTGGCTTCAATCAGGATTTTGACCAATGTTGCTGGCAATCAATGGGATGGCGCTGAGGATTCCCCATATTATCAGGCCATTGAATCCACCCTGGTCTAATGTCTGACAAGTTTGTCAGATGACGTCACGTTCATCTTGTACTATAAGCTATTGATAGCTTTTGACAATCTCAGCGAGCAAGGAAGAGATGCCACCCAAAAAGAGAGGAAGAAGGTCAAGAAGGGGACTTTCATTGGTGCATTTCTGGCTGTTTTGTTCAAGGGTTTTGTCTACTATCAGAAAAACCCAGATTTCACCAATGGCTACAATTACAGTCAAATCCTTGGTGAATTGCTTGACTCTTGGGATAGCTCAAATTCCACTCACTTGGCTTTCTTAAGCCACCAGATGGAGGATAGCTCCACCGCCCTGAGGCCATCCAAGGATGCGGGCACCAGGCCTCTGTGTACCCAGCCGGCCATGCATACATTCATCTGGGTGATGTTGTGTTCTTTAATATTGGAGATACACTATGGGAGTGCCGCCATCAGGCTTTTAATGATATTTATCTTGGGGTCCTCAGCCACAAGCCTCTCTTTGGTTGCCAGATGGTGGCAGACATGTTTGCCTAAATGGTTTTCCATGTGAATATGGGCAAACCAATCACAGAAGGACAAGCATCTTCCACCCTATGTCACAGCCATTTACCAGCCAATCAAGGCAATGATAGACAAGGAATATGACAAGCAATATATGGTGGCCATCATGCAAAATCCTCCTGCCTCCACCCCCATCATCACCACTCCTCACCTGCCAGCCCCACCCACTCAATCACAGACCCCTAGGCCAGCATCATTTCTACATATTCCTTTCCACACTATTACACCTACTAGGCATCACTCTTCCCTATCCCCCAATAAACCCCCTGTCACCAAACATTTTATATTTATATTATCTTTTACTGAATTTCAATTGTTTATTTTCTCTTTGTTTACAGTTGATTTAATTCTTTATATTCAGTTTATTACTATAAAATCATATCTTCATTATATCGTTTATCTAGATCCAGAACACAGTTATTTTTAGCACCCAAACACAGCCCCTTGTGAAAATATTAACAACAATTTGATGATCAGCTAAATTTGAATTATAAAATTATAGGCTAATTATGTTTAGATAAAGTTGTTAATGATCTGAATTCAAAACCTTAATGATAAACATTAAGCCAATCAGGAGACAAGTGATAAAGTGATTGATGTGAAATAAAGGGTCACTCAATAATTCTTTGATGCATGTGCGCTAATTAATATGATTGGCTGGATGTTTTGCCATTGTACGCCATTGCCGCTGTGGCAAGTTGTTGATGAACTAGTGCTAACCCAGCAGCTGATTGAGCACTAGTCCATCAACAACTTGCCACAGCAACAATGACACACAATGGAAAAACATCCAGCCAATCATATTAATTAGCGCACATGCATCAAAGAATTATTGAGTGACCCTTTATGTCAAAACAATCACTTTCTCACTTGGCTCCTGATTGGCTTAAAGTTTATCATTAAGGTTTTTAATTTGGATCAACAACAACTTAATCTAAACACAATTAATCTATAATTTTCTAATTTAAATTTAGCTGATCATCAAATTACTGTTAACATTTTCACAAGGGGCTGTGTAAAGTGTCAAAAATAACATGCTGATTATGGAAGCAATGCCAACACAAAGCAGACAACACATATTGAGAAGAGCATAAAACATTCCACAATGGGTTAAAAGATGGAATTTTGAGTAATATGAATACAAATAGGGATAAACAAATAGGCAATAGTATCAGAATAACACAGATTTTATTGGGGTGAAAGCTATAAAAACATATGCAAAAGGTAGTAAAAAATCAGTGAAAGAATTGAAGAATCTTCTTAAAGACCTTGAATCTGCAATTTCAGAGATCAAAGAAATTGACTTCAAGGTCAAAGCCAAAGTGAAGTCTGCCGTCCTTGAAGGGGACAAAATAGAAAAGGTATCCACAAAGGCCCTAATGACCAAAATAACAGACACCCCTAAGAAGACCAAAGAGCATCTTCTTAACATCCAGAAGACAGTTGTGTAGGGCCTCCAGTTTAAGTACTTTGCTCTATCCATGCCGTCTGTCTGGGTCAACGTCCCTGATATGTATGCCCACCTCAAACCTGCAAAGCGCGCAAGAAAAGAGGATACAGAATTGCCTGCCCAACTGCTTGTGCCAAGAATGGCTGAACTGGCAGAGGCTGCAGGCAAGGAAATCACAGAAGAAGGTAACCTAATAAAAAATTAAATTTTTTTTAAAATACCTTTTTTAGGAAATATTGACGGTAAACTACGCCAAGTCCTTGTCCCCTACGTCCCAGCAACATTCTACGCCAACTATGCCAATCATGTGGCTAAGCAGCTGGCCCTTACTCCCCCTTTTTTGCAGGATCTCAAGTATAGGATCCACAGTACCTTTCCAATGTCCCAGGAGGTGTTAGCTGGGCTTTCACATACCAAGGGGGAACCCAAGTGAGCAGTTACTGCCTACAAGGATGCCCAATTGGTCCACCTTGACCCAGTGGTCCTCAGTGGAGTTTACATTATAAACTACATTGAGCTTGTTTGGGACGTCTTGGAAATGCTCCCATTCAAGAATATACCAGAGATGGGCCAGGCCCATGCAGCTTCTTGCTTATGCTTCCCAGTGGAGCACACCCTGTCTTACCTGTTGGAGAACTTTGGGTGCACAGTGGGTAAATTGGCTGTTTTAGAGGCAACAACTGCCAAGAAAACCAAAATCCTCCTTGCTGACTTTCAGCTGGCCTGGAGCGCCAACAAGATGGGGGTCCCTTTGGTAATAGAGCCTACCTTCTTGAAGACCAAGCATAAGAAGAAGATTAGTGCTGTATACAATAAGCTGTGTGAGTTTACTGAAGCCTTTGCTGGACAAAGGATTCATCTAGTTTTTTACCTTGGGTATCTCTTCTACTTTGGAATTGGATCCAGCATAGAGGACCTGGATGGGGTCCTCCTTGGAATTAAAAAGGCTAGGCTCTCCCTGGATGGGAAGAAGGTCCCCTTGGCTACAACTCAGTTGACCACGTCATCCAGGATGCCCTGGTCCTGGCTGGGATCTACAGGTCTGCAGCCCCACCTGAAAAGCTGCTACTACACTCTCACCTTACAATCCTCTCTTTTACCAGCTGCCGGAAATATTTCAATCAGGGTATATCCAACGTCTATGGTGTGGTGGTGGAGGTTGTGCCCCACCTCTATTGCTGGGTGGGTATATACCAAAGAACTCACTACAGGTGCTCTTAATAAATTCTCTCTTCCAATAAATATCATTACAATTTATATTATTTTTTATTATAATAATTTTTTCTAATTCTTATTTTAGCAAACAATTTTTGCAAAAAAATCCCAGAGAAGGTCTTCATAAAAGCATAAATATATTTAGTTTAATAAAATTTACCTCTAACTTTTACACTTTACATTTAACTTTTGTAATCTAATTTTTATATTTATTTGACAAAAGTGATATAAATATATACGCATAATTCAGTATCAAGTGTTTGGGATAGCCTCAGATACTATAATAAAATAATTTAACATAAATAAATAAATTATAAACCTTCATTGATGGTCCAGATGAATGTGATTGTGGGCTTGGAAGCTTCTAAATATTAAACAATAATTAATAAATCTTAAATAGTTAATTAGAGAATATAAAAAAGTCAGAACACTAAGCCTTAAATCAATTGGCTGTTTGGTAAGGCACACAGGGAGAAATGAGTCAGTGTGGCTATAGAATTTGGCCACAGTCTCAGATGGGAGGGTGTAGATCCTGGCTTGGAGCAAATCAAATAGGTCCTTGGTCCCAGTTGGGGTCCCTCACTTGACAACTTGCTTGAGCCACCCAACAACTTCCTCAATGGGATTTAGTAAGAGCAAATAGGCAAGGAGGAAGAGAAGGCGCAAAATTGCTGTGGCCAATTGCTGGGGGCCTACTGCAATGCTGAAGTCAATTGATGTAAATTCAACAAGAGTATTTGCCACCTTGTGAAGACCAACATTGTCCAGTACTATTATATTGGTGAAGCCTGGGATCATGCGCCTCAGGTGCTCCTGGACCAATTAGAGAAAAGATAAGAAGATCCTGCTATTGTGAGAGCCCAATATCATTTGATACAGCTCAATCCCCTTTGGATTGAGGAGATCCACCATTGAATAGGCTGTGACGCGGACTACAGCACGCCAAGCTACCCTGTCATTTGAGCCTTTAGGGACATACCCATACCCATTGCACATTGACAATGTGAATGCTATATTTATCAATATAGTAGAATTTGACTGTCCCCTTGGCTTTGAGGGAAGCATACGCCTCTGTGTATTTTTTTCCAGACATCAATGTTGGAAAGACTGTTTCTATTGTAGGGAGATACCTCAAGCTTTTTCCAGGAAAAGCACATCCAATTTACCAGATGGTAGTAAAAGGAAATTGAAGCCTCAACCCCAAAAGTAGATTTGACCATGGCCTGCATATTTTCCAGTTCAAGATGGCAATCTCAGTTTATACACTGGCAGATTGCCCATTTGTGCTCCTTGGTGATCATGGTTGAAACACGCAGGGATTTCTCTGCAGCAAGGACATGGCCAGTATTAATGAATCTGTTGAAGGTCTTGGAGGTGTACTTAAAATCCACCCCAATAAGAGCTGCTGCTGCCCTGTAGTCACCAGATTCCCGCATAAGCCTGAGCAGGATGATGCACTTGATGTCAGGAATGCGCTTCTGGGAGGGATTTGTGGGTTCAGACAAGCCAGGGTCTTGATTGGTGACAGGATTGCAAGGCATGGATACCTTGTTGTAGAAGGCTGCAACCTTCTTTAGCACTAACTGCCCCTCCATAGTTCTATAGAACTTGGGCTTGTTATTGTCTTCTTGGTTGCCATCACTGAAGAGAGGTTCATAGCTAGTGTCAAGCACAGGCTTAATCTTCTCCAGCATAGCTGACAGAACCTAATCCTGGCATTAGATAGGGTCAAACACATATGAAGTAAGTTTTACTTCCTTATTTCTAACCATTTTGATAGTGGTGACATTGGTGGGCTTTTGGGTCAGCTTGGGGACCCAAGGTTTGATGCCCTGCACCCTAGCAGCTTGTGCTCCTTGAACCAGCTGTGTCAGTGCAGCATCACTATTGAAATATCCTCTTCTGTCTTCTTCCTGAGTAGGCACTTGGGTTGCACTAACTCTGTTCTTTGACCTGTGGGGCAACCACAACTTTGGCGCACAACAGGTGCAATGATACTCTGTTGTTGTGTTCCTTCCATTTTGAGAACTTAATACTGTAAATTCAGAACCTAAATGTAAAAATGCAGGATTGTCAAATCCTTGATCCACATTTTAAATCACTTTTGCGGGCAACTCAGCTGAGTGAAAAATAAAATATTCAATAAAATTAAACATTTAATTTGACTTTTTTTGATTTATTTAAATTGGCAAATTTTGAATCCCCTGAGCAGATAACTCAACCAACAAAAGACAAAACTCAGCAAACAAAAGCAGGATACATGAATCAGAAATGCGGGATTCTAATGTACAATTTGAGATTTCCTGAATTTCAAACAAATCATAGACATCATGTAAAACTTAACAAATCTGAAATTGCAGGATTGTCAAATCCAAGAACCAAATTTCAAATCAAAAATGAGGTGAATTTGAAATAAATATAATTTATGGGTGTCTCAAAAAGGATGATAAAGGATCTAGAGTTGATTTGTGCTCATTCTTTTAGGAATCATAGGCATTCTCAAAAAGCACCCTTTTTCCATTTTAGGACAGCTAAAATTTAGATGCTTGATTAAAGTAGATTTCAGAAACCGTTAATAATAAAATAGAATTATATATTACAATCTATCTTATCACATTTTCTTTTCCTTGATGTGTTGATAGTTCATTTGCTGTTGATAATGTGATTGTGTTTAATTGGATAGTTTCACCTCCAGTTGCCTTGACAATAGGAAATCAAGTTGCTTTCCCGAGACCAGCTGGTCTTGGGAAAGCAACTTGATTTCCTATTGTCAAGGCAACTGGAGGTGAAACTATCCAATTAAACGCAATCACATTATCAACAGCAAATAAAAAATCAACACATCAAGGAAAAGAAAATGTGATAAGATAGATTGTAATATATAATTCTATTTTATTATTAGTATTCTCTGAAATATACTGTAATCAAGTATCCTTAATAGCAATACATGAATACATAGTGTAGTAAACTGATGGTTTATCTTTTTTCCCTCTCCTTCTTCCTTGAAACTTTTAGAATATTTCTGCGTCATCAGGAGGGTAGCTGCTATATCATTATATGGGTTTGTGGTTGCTATATTAGTGATTTAGAGTGCATAATATTGCATCATTTCCAGTTTAGACAATTTTTTGTTTCACTTAATTTCATGTCTAAACATGGTTGTTGAGATTGGATCTTTCATTTAATTTTATCCAGTGTGGAGCTTCTTGATTTGGGTTGATTTGTCCTAGTTACTTACTGTACATTCAATTTGGATTCCAGTTCCTGCAATTATTATTTGAGTTTACTAGTGGCATTCAAAAGTGATTTGAAATTTGGTTCTTGGATTTGACAATCCTTCAATTCCAAAAAACATAGTAAACTTAATAAAATGGTTGATGGATTTGAACACTTCAAATCTGATTCCAGTTAATTCATTTTGTCCATTGGAAATATGCAGTTTGACTTGAGCTTTGCAAAGTGTCTATGAGTTCCGCATTTTTAAAAATCCAAATAAAAACACAAAGAATTAAATTTAATTAAAAAAAGGCCATCCCAAAAAAGTGATTCAAAATTTGGACCAAGGATTTGACAATCCTGCATTTTTACGTTTAGGCTCTGAATTTACAGTAAAATATTAAATAAATTTCAATTAAGTTACTCCCTAATTTTATTTTTCTTTTATCTGAATTTGGTTATTTAAATAGAAATTATCCCATCCAATATCCCAATTATAGATTTTTAATCTCTTATTTAGTTGTTTTTAGTTTTAAAACACCCATTTTAGAATGTCTAAAATATTTTCCATCCTTTTCCCCAGATTTTACTGCCAAAGTTAAACACCAATAACAATGAATTTTAAAATCTGTGTTTCAGATTGTGTGCCCTATTTTAGATACCTTGGTATCATTCTTGATTACAGTACATTGCACACAACATTCAAGTGGTTTTTTACATAGTGAGTTGCTATTGTGTTTTGTTTTTGGATTGAGTTTTGATTCACTGGACTTTGGTGTAGTTTGTAACCAATTCACATAGTAAACTTATATACACCAAGGGTCAACAAACACCTTTTTTTGTGAATCAATGTATTTTGTATTGTATTTTGAATAGTCTTGCTTGGCACATGAGCAATTTGTTGCTGTGTTGACCCATTTTGTCCATTAACACCAAAAATCCCTGTTAACAGAGTGTACATTTTAACCTGATAGTTAGAATTTTCTTAAATCTGAAATAATTTTGTTTAAATATGTGGTATTTTTGGTTGTTGTCATAGCTTCTAAGACTACTGTAAATTGGCATGCCAACTTGTGATCAATCTAGCACCCAAACATTGGAGTCTCTGGTGGTAGATTGACCACAAGTTGTTATGCCAATTTGCAAACAAAGGCAGGTTCTATTTTCAACAGGCTTAGTTCACTAAGTTAAATTGGGTGCAATAAATGAGGTGTGTCTGTTCTGAGCCAAGCACAAAGACTGCACAATTGTCACCCATTCCAATTGGCTGGTCCATAGCACTTGTAGTTTTTAAAACTCTTTATTTTAGCACCTCAAAAATATTAAATTTATAATAGAATTAAATAGACTTGATAAATATCAAAGAGCCAAAGTATACTTGTGGCATGATTAAAATAAATTATCACTGTAGTTTTTTATAAAATATATTTTATCACAAAAAAATACTTACTAGTTAAACAAATATATATTATAAAATAAAAATTGTAGGGGGAAAGGTTTATTTGACAAATGTGGGAGTGGGCAGGGCAAACTAGTTGTTGGGCTAGATTGTGGGAGGAGAATGTGATTGGTAAGGGAGTGGGTTCTGGTTGATTGAGATGATTGGCTGAGAACTAGGGCAGCTGGAGGGCCCCAAGGTGATTGTGTGCCTTGTGCGGCTCAGAGGAATTCATGGTGAATTGCATCATATTCCAACTAAGGGAGGACAGTGATTGGCTTGTATGCCAGGGAATCACAAGGGGGAAGCTGGGGGTCTCTAGGTGATTGGCGGCTGCTGTGAGCGTTCACAACCATCTTTGTAAACATATTGGCAACCTTCTGGCATGAAAATAGCACAGTGTGGTTGTTGGCCACACTAACCACCTGGCTGAAGGTCATGGGGTTACACCCACAGATAGTGTCCCCAATGTTGAAGAACAGTGCATCTCCCAGGTGTAGATTGGCATGACCAGCAGGGAAAATTGAGACATCATGGCTGTCTGCCTCAATCTTCTTAGAGGCCACTTCAGTGCACTTCATCTGGTGGCTCAGGAAGATTTTGGCCTTGAAATCAACCAAGCTCCAGGTGGCAAGCAAGTTGGAGAGGAATTTCCCATACCAGTACCCATTGATGTAGCTGGTTGTGGTTTGGTAGAAATTAGTCCCTTTTGAGGAAACTTCAAGGAACACACCAATCACAATCCCCTGTGATTCCTTCTTTTTACCCTTGGGGGCATTCTTTTTACCAAGGAACCAAAATCATGAAATGCAATGACAATTCATAATAGGCTATAAATATTATATCATCCAAGATACTTGGCAGGCAGCGGGTGATTGTGGCACCAATAGCGAGTTGTATAGAGAATCAGAGCCACTATCTAACTCATTGGCAAGCTAATTGATTAGAGCCAAACAACTGCCAACAAGCCCATACATCCATTACTTTGCAGTGCATCAGGAAATTAATATGCTATGGAGACAGAGTAGGCAATAGACCTCAGTCAATTGGAGGCATGGGTTCCACTGGAGAAGGTCAAGCATGATATG